>JAQFWZ010000002.1:135929257-136011543 GCA_027789725.1 Dendropsophus ebraccatus | reverse complement strand
GTTAGGGGCTGTGGAATTAGTTTTGGGTTGTTTGGAGAATGTGGGAGTGTTTGGGAGCTGTGAATTGGTTGTAGGGCTTGTTCTGGGCTCTGGGATTGGTTGTTTTTTTTTTGTGACGGTTGCATTGGTTGTGGGGTTGTTGGCGGCTGTGGGTTAGTTGCGGAGTTGTTTGGGAATGTGGGATTGGCTGTGGGATTTATTTGAGGCTGTGGGATTGGTTGTGGGGTTCGGGGTAGTCGTGGGATTAGTTGTGGGGTTGATTGGGGATGTAGATTGGTTGTGGGGTTGTTTGGATGGTGGGAATTGGTTGTAAGGTTTTTGGAGGCTGTGAGATTGGTTATAGGGTTGTTTGTTGTGTTGGATTGGTTGTGGGGCGGTTGGGAGTGTTGGATTGGCTGTGGGATTGTTTGGGGTTTTGGGATTAATTGTGTGGCTGTTGGATTGGTTGTTGCGTTGTTGAGGGCTGTGGGGTTGTTTGGGGTTGTTATTTGTTGTAGGGTTGTTGGTGGCTGTGGATTCGTTGTAGGGTTGTGGTTTCATTGTGGGTTGTTGGAGGCTGTTAGATTGGTTGTGGGATTGTTGGATTGGTTGTAGGGTTGTTTGAAGCTTTTGACTGAATCTGTTGTTGGCTGTTGTATTTGTTGTGGGGTTGTTGGGGGCTGTGGATTGGTTGTAGGGTTGTTGCGGGCTGTTAGATCGGTTGTGGGATTGTTTGGAGCTTTTGGATTAGTTTTGGGGTTGTTGTGGGCTGTGGGATCGGTTGTTGGGTTGTTGAGGGCTGTTGGATTGGTTGTGGGGTTGTTTGGGGTTTGGGATTGGTTGTAGGGCTGTTGGATTGGTTGTGGGGTTGTTGAGGGCTGTGGGATTGGTTGTGGGGTTTTTGGTTGTAGGGTTGTTGGGGGCTGTTTGATTGGTTGTGGGTTTGTTTGGGATTGGTTGTAGGGTTGTTAGGGGCTGTTAGATTTGTTGTAGAGTTGTTTGGTTGTGGGGTTGTTGAGGGCTGTTGGATTGGTTGTGGGGTTGTTGGAGTCTGTTGGATTGGTTGTAGGCTTGTTTGAAGCTTTTTAATCGGTTGTGGGGTTGTTGGATTGGTTGGGGGATTGTTGGGGGCTGTTGGATTGGTTATGGGATTGTTGGGGGCTGTTGGATTGGTTATGGGGTTGTTGGGAGCTGTTGGATTGGTTATGGGGTTGTTGGGAGCTTTTGGATTGGTTGTGGGGTTGTTGGGAGCTTTTGGATTGGTTGTGGGGTTGTTTGGAGCTTTTGGATTAGTTGTGGGGTTGTTGGGGGCTGTGGGATTGGTTGTGGGGTTTTTGGGGGCTGTCACAAAGGGAATGTCTGCATTGAGGTTGATAACAGTCACATCAGAACTCTACTTGAGCAACAGCTGAGAGAACACTCCATCAGACTGAAACTGCAGAGAGGAAGTCACCGCACACCAAAGTCTGCTGCATCTGTAAGTAATTTACATCCTCTGCTGTCATCATAGATAGGAGATAGATAGATACAAGAAAGTCCTGCAGCACTCCTCAGATACAAAAATGGAGGGGTTCCAGGCGGTCAGCACAAGGGACCAGCAGTGCTCCAAGTATAATAAAGTAGAAAACCGCAGCACTCGTAGTAAAGTAAAAAAAATTGGTGTTTATTTCACCCAAAACTTGCGATGTTTCTCTCCCTCACTGCTTGAAAAAGCTCTCAGTGAGGGAGCAAAACGTCGCAAGTTTTGGGTGAAATAAACACCATATTTTTTTACTTTACTCGGAGTGCTGAGGTTTTATACTTTATTGGCTCTCTTGGCTTTTTTTTTTTTTACAGCAATCATGTTGCCATCCACACCTGAAAAGAAACTGTTTTGTAGTTTCATATTCTACCCCTATAACCCTTTTATTATTCCGATGGCGCAGCTGTATGATGGCTTTTAACTGCTACACCTCCATGGCTGGCTGTAAAAGCTGGATACAGCTTTTCCAGGCAGCTGGCGGGGAGCTGCGCAGAGCAACACTGAATTAAAAGGCATCCGACTGCCCCTCTCCTGCCCCTTCCACACATGAACATTAGGGACCCACTGAGGCTTTAATCCTTTCATCAGATATAACAGGACCCATGAGTCTGGCTGTGAATACCTTTTTTTTTTTTTTTTTTTTTTTTTAATAATAAAAACTTTCCACTCCAAGATAATTGTTTATTTTGATGATCTTTACCTTTTTATTCCATAAGGTCTCTGGAGGTTTCAGCTTCAGGATGAGCCATTGGATTGGAGGTCTGATCTTCCTCTTTGCTTTCATTATGATGGGGATATTTCAGGTACGTTCTTCAGTGCTGGGCTCCCAGGATCATGTCTTATGTACATAAATATGGCTTAATACATAAATATGATACTAGAAATAAGCTTAATACATAAAAACAGTACTAGAACTAAGCTCAGTACACAAAAATGATATCAGAACTAAGCTCAGTAAAAAATACAGTAACAGAACTTAGCTCATGACATATATATGATACCAGAACTAAGCTCAACACATAAATACAGTACAATAACTAAGCTCAGTACATAAATACATTTCTAGAACTAAGCTCAACACATAAATATAGTACCAGAACTAAGCTCAGTACATAAACATGATACCAGAACTAAGCTCAGTACATAAATATGATACCAGAACTAGGCTCAGTACATAAATATTGTACCAGGACAAAGCTCAATATGTAAATACAGTACCAAGCTCAGTACATAAATATGGTACCAGGACAAAGCTCAATACGTAAATACAGTACCAAGCTCAGTACATAAATATGATACCAGAACTAACCTCAGTACATAAATATGGTACCAGAACTAAGCTCAACACATAATTACAGTACCAGAACTAAGCTCAGTACATAAATATACCAGAACCAAGCTCAGTACATAAATATACCAGAACTAAGCTTGGTACATAAAATATGGTACCAGAACTAAGCTCAGTACATAAATACAGTACCAGTACCAAGATCAGTACATAAAAATGATACCTGAACTAAGTTCAATACATAAATATGGTACCAGGACTAAGCTCGGTACGTAAATACAATACAAGAACCAAGCTTAGTAAATAAATTTTATACCAGAACTAAGCTTAGTACATAAATATGATACCAGAACCAAACTCAATACATAAATATGGTAACAGGACTAAGCTCAGTGATTAAATATGGTATCAGAACTAAGCTCAATACATAAATACAGTATCAGAGCAAAGCTCAGTACATAAATATGGAATCAGAACCAAGTGCAATACATAAATATAGTACCAGGACTAAGCTTAGTACATAAATATACCAGAACTAATCTAAGTGTATAACCAATCTATAACAAGTCTATAACCAAACTCCATATAAAACTATGGTACTGAAACTATGCTCAGAATAGGACTATAGTACCAGAACTAAGCTCTGTATACAACTATGGTGTTAGAACTGAGCTCAGTATATAAATATGTTATTAGAATCAAGCTCTGTATATGAATATGGTACTAGAACTAAGCTTATAATCATATGGTATAAGAACTATACTCAGTGCATAAAACTAGAATAAAGTGAGTATATGAATATGTACTTACAACCAAGATTAGTATATAAGTATGGTACTAGAACCAAGCTCAGTATACAAATGAATATTGTACTAGAACTAAGCTCATTATATACTGTGGGAGGATTTGCTCAGTAGAGTGCAGGATTGCAGTGTGAACAGCAGTCAACAGGCTTAAATGGATAAAGTCCAAGTACGGGCTTTGCCTGCGTTTATTATCCAATACAAGAAAGCAAATAAACAGCCTTGGCTTTAGGCACAACACAAAATAAACTCTGCTTGTCCAGCACTAACTAAACAGAAGATGGCCCTGTCTATACGCTACGACTCGCTGCAGTCGCACGACCATAACATATTGTATACAGTCCAGTGTTTTACCTTGGTGAGGTATATGGCTTCTCCTGAGGCTGCAGCCTTCCAGCACACTCAGCTGCCCCGGCCTCCCTCTGTCCATGGCTCTGCAAAACGTTATGGAGCTGCTGATGATCCAGTCTCAGCACTTGTGAGGCCTGATGCCAAACAATATCTGGAGTGGAGGAAGTGGAATGGACAGCCCCACTACCAAGCCTGCCATCCATTCCTGCCCCACTACCAAGCCTGCCATCCATTCCTGCCCCACTACCAAGCCTGCCATCCATTCCTGCCCCACTACCAGCCTGCCATCCATTCCTGCCCCACTACCAAGCCTGCCATCCATTCCTGCCCCACTACCAAGCCTGCCATCCAGTCCTGCCCCACTACCAGCCTGCCATCCATTCCTGCCGCTACCAAGCCTGCCATCCATTCCTGCCCACTACCAAGCCTGCCATCCATTCCTGCCCCACCACCAGCCTGCCATCCAGTCCTGCCCCACTACCAAGCCTGCCATCCATTCCTGCCCCACCACCACCCTGCCACCCATTCATGCCCCACCACCAGCCTGCCATCCATTCCTGCCCCGCTACCAAGCCTGCCATCCATTCCTGCCCCGCTACCAAGCCTGCCATCCATTCCTAAAACAACAGGCCCAAACACATTTAACCAATACCTCCCCAGCAAATAGCTTTGCTGGAAATCCCATCACATCCCTGGTTTTTCCATGTCTCAGATAGTGAGACATGAACTTCCCTCAGTCCTAGTAGGTGTAATAGCTGAACCCAGGTGAAACATAGCGACCCTCCAGGATTAACCCCTTCAGTGTCTCACAATACATATGGTATATAGTATATAAAACTAGAATAAAGCTCAGTATGTGAAGATGATACTAGAGCTGTATAATAAACCAGATACCAGAATGAAGTGCACTGAACCACAACAAGCTATTTTACCAATACGGTTCCAGAAATAAGATCAGATAATTGATAAGGTACCAGCAATAAACTTGGCTTAAAAGCCTTCATTAGGCCCTGGTGGCCATCATAACAATGCATCATGACAGGGCCGGTTAGGTAACAGAGGGGTCATGCCTCCTGTTTAACCACTTAGATGCCATGATCACTATGACTTAGGGCAGCTAGGAGATTAGATATCTCTGTGTGTATACATTACATAGCACTGTGTGGTGTAATGTTTGGGCTCTCTGGATTACATCATACAGAGGCCATAGAAGTTACTACACAACCAACCTAAGGCTCGGCCTGCTGGTAACCCTTCTGGTACTTATATGAGGCTGCAGCTGGGGTCACATGGGTGGAGATGGCGGTATAATGAGGAACCAAGATACATACTGATGGTAAAGGCCTTCAGTGTAATCTGCGTCCCATCCCTCACATTATTGGGAACCAGCATAAAATATGATATTGCAACATCAGAACCTTTCAATGGCTCATTGTCTATAGAAAAGTTATAACCCCCCTTCCTATTTCCTGGCACCAAAGTCGTACTCGTCCTTGTCAGCAATCTTCAAGGTCTTGCAGCTTCCTTTTTTCTGATGCTTCTTGGAATTGACTTATTTTTGTACACCATCACCCTGGTCATAGGGCTCCACTCTTTTTCACCATCACCCGCGTGATAGGGCTCCATTGTTCTTCACCATCACCCTTGTGATAGGGCTCCACTCTTCTTCACCATCACCCTCGTGATAGGGCTCCATTGTTCTTCACCATTTCCCTGGTCATAGGGCTCCACTCTTCTTCACCATCACCCTCGTGATAGGGCTCCATTGTTCTTCACCATCACCCTGGTCATAGGGCTCCACTCTTCTTCACCATCACCCTGGTCATAGGGCTCCACTCTTCTTCACCATCACCCTGGTCATAGGGCTTCACTCTTCTTCACCATCACCCTCGTGATAGGGCTCATTTTTTGTTCACCATCACCCTGGGCATAGGGCTCCACTCTTGTTCACCATCACCTGGTCATAGGGCTCCACTCTTCTTCACCATCACCCTGGTCATAGGGCTCCACTCTTCTTCACCATCACCATGGGCATAGGGCTACACTCTTCTTCACCATCACCCTGGTCATAGGGCTCCACTCTTGTTCACCATCACCCTCGTGATAGGGCTCCATTGTTCTTCACCATCACCCTTGTGATAGGGCTCCACTCTTCTTCACCATCACCCTGGTCTTAGGGCTCCACTCTTCTTCACCATCACCCTGGTCATAGGGCTCCACTTTTGTTCACCATCACCCTGGCCATAGGGCTCCACTCTTCTTCACCATCACCCTGGTCATAGGGCTCCACTCTTCTTCACCATCACCCTGGTCATAGGGCTCCACTCTTCTTCACCATCACCCTGGTCATAGGGCTTCACTCTTCTTCACCATCACCCTCGTGATAGGGCTCCTTTTTTGTTCACCATCACCCTGGTCATAGGGCTCCACTCTTGTTCACCATCACCCTGGTCATAGGGCTCCACTCTTCTTCACCATCACCCTGGTCATAGGGCTCCACTCTTCTTCACCATCACCCTGGTCATAGGGCTCCACTCTTTTTACCATCACCCTCGTGATAGGGCTCCATTGTTCTTCACCATCACCCTCGTGATAGGGCTCCTTTTTTGTTCACCATCACCCTGGTCATAGGGCTTCACTCTTCTTCACCATCACCATGGGCATAGGGCTACACTCTTCTTCACCATCACCCTGGTCATAGGGATCCACTCTTCTTCACCATCACCCTGGGCATAGGGCTACACTCTTCTTCACCATCACCCTGGTCATAGGGCTCCAGTCTTTTTACCATCACCCTGGTCATAGGGCTACACTCTTCTTCACCATCACCCTGGTCATAGGGCTCCAGTCTTTTTACCATCACCCTGGTCATAGGGCTCCACTCTTGTTCACCATCACCCTCGTGATAGGGCTCCATTGTTCTTCACCATCACCCTTGTGATAGGGCTCCACTCTCCTTCACCCTCTCCCTGGTCATAGGGCTCCACTCTTGTTCACCATCTCCCTGGTTATAGGGCTCCACTCTTCTTCATCATCACCCTGGTCATAGGGCTCCATTCTTGTTCACTATCTCCCTGGTTATAGGGCTCCACTCTTGTTCAATCCGACATGGAGAGAGAGGAGCGGCTGCACATCACACCTATGGCTGATACTAATGCTGCTAAGCCTATTTTAAAAAACCAACTACAGGATGTTGGAATATGAATTGATCAAGCCATATCGTCCCGTGTACCAAGTGCAGGTCTCCTTGTTCACACGGGTCCCTATGCTAACTCCACACCGTGTCGGTCGGCGACCGCCACCCCCGCAAAGCGTGCACATGCAGGGAAGGGAGGCCATGGAGTGGCCCTGCAACCCCCATGTCACAGGACCAACCCAAAGTGCCCCCCCAAAGTCCCAGCCAGCACCACCGCGGGGAAGGCTGCCCCAAACAACACAAGTATGGATATGGTATTACACTCACCAAAACTGTGCAGACAGAATTGGAAAAACATGGAGGTACTGTCATGTGAGCACAGGTATATGCTCTGCTGACTTAGGTCACATGGGTCTTTTAAAGGGGAGTGCCAGCTGCTCAGAAAGGGGAGAGAAATGCTAAATCCGACATGGAGAGAGAGGAGCGGCTGCACATTACACCTATGGCTGATACTAATGCTGCTTAGCCTATTTTAAAAAAAAAGCCAACTTCAGGATGTTGGAATATGAATTGAGGCTCCACTCTTGTTCACCATCACCCTGGTCATAGGGATCCACTCTTATTCACCATCACCCTGGTCATAGGGATCCACTCTTATTCACCATCACCCTGGTCATAGGCCTCCACTGTTGTTCTCCATTCTCATAGAACTCCACTCTTGTTCACCATCACTCTGGTCATAGGGCTCCACTCTTGTTCACCATCACCCTCATGATAGGGCTTCACTGTTTTTCACCATCACCCTGGTCATAGGGCTCCACTCTTGTTCACCATCACCCTGGTCATAAGGCTCCATTCTTGTTCACCATCACTCTGGTCATAGGGCTCCACTCTTGCTCACCATCACCCTCATGATAGGGCTTCACTGTTTTTCACCATCACCCTGGTCATAGGGCTCCACTCTTGTTCACCATCACTCTGGTTATAGGGCTCCACTCTTGTTCATGTATGTATTGACTGTGGGAGATGATGATGAGATGATGGGATCTGAGATATTTCCTCTCTCACGGACAGTAGCATTTTTAATGTCTTCTCCACCGTGCAGATTCATAGAGTTGTAGATGCTTTCCCCACTGATATTCATGTTGGTTTTGTAGGAAGATGCCATGGCCGAAACTTTGGACCTTGCTGAGCAAGCATTCGATGACCAATACTTGGGGTGCAAGAGGGACATGGAGCGAAAACTCAAAGAAGATAATGTTCTTGACGTTGAAATTGGAAAAATAAGAAACTGAAGAGAGCCTTGAAAGAAGCCAGAGATATGTGGATGATTAAGAAGAAGGACAACTTAATGGGGAACCTTCCTGCAGAGTTTGAGGATGATCACGGGATCGCTTTGCTGATCTACACAGGCTTTATCAGAAAAGACTTCAACGATGCGACAAAATGGGCGGGAAAGTCCTATACCAGCTACATGAACGACTTTGGCTTCAAATGGCTTCACTTTTATCTCACCTCGGCTCTTCAGATCCTACAGCAGAACGACCTGGGCGGTGAATACACAGTCTACGGTAATACCGACCATGACATCGAGGTTCCTCCACACTGCAATATCTACGTCAAGTTTGGCCACTTCCTCTATACATCCTTAGATGAGGAAAAAGCTACAGTCATGGCCAATAAGTCCTTATTAATCCTAAACCAATATCCCGGAGTCCAGGTGGAAAATTTCTCTCAATACGCCTTAGAGCGAGAGGTTCTGGTCCCGGGATACGAGGTCTTTAGCCTCTCAGCAATGGAAGAGGAGGGACGTTACAGACTCACAACCACAAGAACGTTCTGCAGCAACTTTAACTGTGCTTACATTAATGGTAAGTACTGTCTGCAGGTACATTCGCTTTAACATGACACAAAGATAGATCGGCGCCGGCGGAGGGAAGCCAGGTGCTCTCTACATGGTCTACAGACTGTAGGGCTAAATTAGAATCAAGTCAAATCCGAAAACAACATTGACGGCTGACTGATGCGAGTAGAGAGGGGCTAAGAGAGTGTCTCCCTCCATACATTCTGAAGAAAGGCCCATTGATTTCAACAGGAACATCTTTTACCACAGATTACTGTTCATCACGGGAAGGAAACCAGTGATCATCTTATTTTCAAAGGACCCTTACAACAATAGTCTATTGTATAAAGGGGAGAACCACTTTAAAGGGGTAGTTCAGCAAAGAAAAAAAAAATCTTCCAAAACGACTGGTGCCTCAAAGTGCCAGAGATTTGTAATTTACTTATTTACTTCCAGTACTTATCAGCTGATGCATGTCCTGCAGGAAGTGGGTGTTTCTTTCCAGTCTGACAGAGTGCTCTCTGCTGCCGCCTCTGTCCATGTCAGGAACTGCCCAGAGCAGGAAAGGTTTTCTATGGGGATTTGCTACTGCTCTGGACAGTTCCTGACATGGACAGAGGTGGCAGCAGAGAGAACTGTGTCAGACTGGAGAGAATACACCACTTCCTGCAGGACATACAGCAGCTGATAAGTACTGGAAGAGGTTTTTTAATATAAGTAAATTACAAATATTTGCCACTTTCTGTCACCAGTTGATGTGTACTGAGCACAATGCTGGGTCTTTTGTTGGCCATAGTGGTTTCTCTCTCTCTCTCTCTACATATATATAATTGAGTCTTTGAAGGATAATTTTTAGATATGAAAAAACCAATGAAGCACTGTCGTTAAAGAAAAGTGTGGACAAACTTTAGGAATATAGTAGGACAGCCATACATTCCCATAGTCCCTGTTTCTTCCACCGTTCCCAAATGTTGGGGCTCGTCCGGGATCGCGGCACATCACATAGTAACAGTGAAAATTGTAACATCAGCATTATGGGATGGTTTATAGGGGGTGTGTCAAGTGTAGTGAAGAAAACTATCCCTATTCTGGAGGTATACGGGGGCGCAGTCCCTGATGGAGTTATATACTGTTAAGGCTAGGTTCACACTGCGTTTTCAGCATCCGTTTAACGCATCCGTTTTTTGCAAAAAACGCATGAAAAACGGATTGCAAAAAACGGATTCATTTGTGTGCATCCGTTTTTCCATTGACTTCCATTATAAAAAAAAACGGATCCGTTTTTTTTGGCGGACCAAAACAGACCAAAAAAACATTGCTGACCTATTTTTCTGGACGTTAAAAAAAACGGATCCGTTGAACGGATGCTGAAAACGCAGTGTGAACCTAGCCTAAGGGAACATTGGAACATTGGGGGAGCTTGATTGTACAATTTATAGGTACAGTTGTGTCTTAATATTAAATTACCTTATATTTATTTAGGTGCGAACTCCAAGCTGCCTGTCCAGGACTGTGTAAAAACTGCAGGTAAGGCTTCATATTACACCATAGAAGGGGCAGGATGCAGAGCAGCACAGAGCGTTCAAAGGGGTAGTGCGGCGCTAAACATTTATTCACAAAATAACACACATTACAAAGTTATACAACTTTGTAATGTGTGTTATGTATGTGAATGGCCCCCTTCCCCGTGTTCCCCCACCCCAGAAGTGTGGTGCATTATACTCACTGCATTTGTGTTGACCCCCGATATTGGAAAGATGGAAAGCTACGGGTGGGCAATGTATTAATGCAAACTTTTTTGGGGGGATACCCCTTTAAAGGGGCTGTTCACCAAAAATGTATTCTCTTTCAAATCAACTGGTGCCAGAAAGTGCCAGAGATTTGTCATTTACTTCTATTAAAATATTTTAAGTCATCTAGTATTTATCAGCTGCTGTATGTCCTGCAGGAAGTGATGTATTCTCTCCAGTCTGACACAGTGCTCTCTGCTGCCACATCTGTCCATGTCAGGAACTGTCCAGAGTAGGAGAGGTTTTCTATGGGGATTTGATGCTGCTCTGGACAGTTCCTGACATGGACAGAGGTGGCAGCAGAAAGTACTGTGTCAGACTGGAGAGAATATGCCACTTCTTAACCCTAGACGACCCTGGACGTAGGGTTACGTCATGGAAGTCTGTCCCCAGACGACCCATGACGTAACCTTACGTCATGGGTGGTATTCCCGCTATGAAGCGTGCTCCAGAGCGGAGCGCGCTTCATAGGAGGTGGGGGCCGGCTGCAGTGAGCAGCCGGGACCTCACCGGTAATGACACGCTGCAGCGATCGCGCTGCCGCGTGTCATTAACCCTTAAACGCCGCGATCGCGGCGCGACCGCAGCGTTTAAGTGTAAGTGACAGGGGGAGTCCCCTGTCACTTACCGATCGGGACCCCCGCAGTGTGACTGCGGGGGTCCCGATCGTTGAAACGGACTGCTGGAGGTCTCTTACCTGCCTCCGTGCGGTCCGATCGGCGATCTGCTACACTGAGCCTGCACAGGCAGGCTCAATGAGCAGATCGCCGATAACGCTGATCAATGCAATGCCTATGGCATAGCATTCATCAGTGTATAAATCAAACTAATGTATGTACAAGTCCCCCAAAGGGACTTCAAAAGTGTAAAAAAAAAAGTTAAAAACACTAACACACTACCCCAAAACCCCTCCCCCAATAAAAGTCTAAATCACCCCCCTTTCCCATTATATAAATAAAACATATAAAAATAAATAAATAGATAAACATATAATATACCGTAGCGTGCGTAATTGTCCGATCTATTAAAATATAACAAGCGTCATTGCGAACGGTGAACGGCGTACACGAAAAGAGGGAAAAAGTGCGCAGATTACCGATTTTATGTTACATTATATATTAAAAAAAATCAATAAAAAGTGATCAAAATGTCCGATCTTCACAAATATGGTATTAATAAAAACTAGAGATCATGGCGGAAAAAATGACACCCCATACAGCCCCATAGGTGAAAAAATAAAACCGTTATAAGCGTCACAATAGGCCCATTTTATTAATATTTAATTGCCAAAAAAAGGATTTCATAAAAAAAAATATGTAACATTAGAGAATCTGTGTAACCTGCATATGGTTGTGTTCGGACTGACCTATAGAATAATAGTGTCATGTCGCTGTTACCATATAGTGCATTACGTAGACACAGGAACCCCCCAAACGTTACCATATTGCATTCTTTCTTACGATTTCACCTATTTATATCTTCATAAATAATATATTTGGGATTCCATCATACATGTTATGGTAAAATGAAAAACGCCATTACACAGTACAACTATTCCTGTAACAAATAAGCACTTACATGGCCTGTAGATAGAAAACTGAGAGTGCTGGAGCTCTTAGGAGGGGAGGAGGGAAAAACGAAAGCACTAAGATCAAAATTTGCGCGGTCCACTGGGTCATTTTGGGCCTGGTCCTCAAAGGGTTTAAAGAGCCACTGTCGTTTTTTTTTTTTTTTTTTTTTGCAGAAATCAATAGTCCAGGCGATTTTAAGAAACTTTGTAATTGGGTTTATTAGCAAATATGCCATAATCTGCATTCAAAAAGCCTTTTCCCAGGTCCCCCCCTCCCTCCTCTTTTCCATCCACTGCAAAAGATCAGGAAATTGTGACTTGTTGCATCAGACACAACCCAGTCTGTTCCTATAGATAGGGGAGGGGGGAGGAGGGAGGGAGTTAGACGACAGCAGAGAGCAGAGAACAGAGGATTACAGGCACAGAGCTGGGTGACAGCTGTAATCAGAGCTCAGAGAGGTCAGTGGTGACTGTCAGAGGAGATAAAGTGTATTTGTAGATTAACTCTTTAGCTCTCTCCATAGGAGAACAATGAAGACAGAGGGGACAGCTTTAAACTGCTTTTTCATGATAAAAATGCATTTTTCGGCTAATAAACCCAATGACAAAGTTTCTTAAAATCGCCTGGACTATTGATTTCTGCAAAAAATTTTTTTTACAACAGTGACACTTTAAAGAAAAGTGTGGAAAAACTTTAGGAATATAGTAGGACAGCCATACATTCCCATAGTCCCTGTTTCCTTCCACAGTTCCCAAATTTTGGGGGCTCGTCCGGGATCGCGGCACATCACATGGTAACTTAAATTGTAACATTATAATTATGGGATGGTTTATAGGGGGCGTGTCAAGTGTAGTGAAGAAAACTATCCCTATTCTGGAGGTATACGGGGGCGCAGTCCCTGTTGGAGTTATATACTGTTAAGGGAACATTGCAGCAGGGGGCGTCGGGGGAGCTTGATTTGTACAATTTATTGGTACAGTTGTGTCTTAATGTTAAATTACCCTATATTTATTTAGGTGCGAACTCCACGCTGCCTGTCCAGGACTGTGTAAACACTGCAGGTAAGGCTTCATATTACACCATAGAAGGGGCAGGATGCAGAGCAGCACAGAGCGTTTAAGCAGAGCAGTGTGCTATTTTTCTTTTTTTGAGTGGGGTAACAGACTGAGCGTTACATATTGGAATGAGTCAGCAGCTGCACAGAGTATTTCAGGAGTGGGTTGTGCTGATCTTTTAGAGGAGGTCACAGAGTGAAATGACTATGGTCTTATATGTGGGGACACCTGTGTCTCATCATTTGCATATCTTATTTCTGCAGCTTCCTTCCTCAGGACTCCGGGCCCCATCTGCTCCGGTCTGGTCACGGTTCTTGTGGTCGTGGTTACTCTTCTGAGTCACATCGCTTAGTACAACAGTTTATTTATGAATGGTGACAAGGAGTTTCATATTTACTCATCAATTATAGCACAAAAGCTTCATAGCGGTCAACAGGGGAGAGGATCGGGCTCCAGGGGCCAAGATGTATCATCAGGGGGTATCTGGAGCTTGCTATGAGAAGACTGTGTGTGATTCCTGTGCCACCTCCCAGCGGCCGTCACCGCCATCAGCCATAACCTGTTCATTCTTTAGGCCCAGTTCACACTGAGCAACAATGGCGGAATTCTGCGGCAGAGCTCTCCAGCACAGAGTCCCTTTGTGCTCAGTGTCCTGCAGTGACTGGGAGGGCGCGTGCGCCTCCACTTCCTCCCCTCTCCTCTCAAAGAATTGCCATGCCCTCCCATAGACACACTGCAGGACACCGAGCACAGCGGGATTCTGTGGCAGAGAGCTCTGCCGCAGAATTTCGCCGTTTTTGCTCAGTGTGAACTGAGCCTTACATGTGAGAGGTTAATTTTGCTTTGTGCTTTGCTGAAAGATAATTACACATATAATAAAAAGATATAACACAGCGTGTGATGAGTAGTGTGTGTGCTCTTATACAATATAGTGTGTGGCCATAACGTAGTGCTGTGCTGTGATCCTGCTCCGCAGCAAGTTATCCACCTGATTTCCGTAGTGTGCATATACCCTAAGGTAAGAAATGCACAAAAATCCAGCTTGTGCCACAGATTCTCCGCTCTTACAGTGAAGAACCAGATCCTAGAGTGTCTGCTCACAGACTTACAGTAAAGAACCAGCCCCTGAGGTGTCTATTCTCCTTATATACAGCTCTTACAGTAAAGAACCAGCCCCTGAGGTATCTATTCTTCTTATATACAGCTCTTACAGTGAAGAACCAGCCCATGAGGTGTCTATTCTCCTTATATACGGATCTTACAGTGAAGAACCAGACCCTGAGGTGTCTATTCTCCTTATATACAGCTTTGACAGTAAAGAACCAGCCCCTGAGGTATCTATTCTTCTTATATACAGCTCTTACAGTAAAGAACCAGCCCCTGAGGTGTCTATTCTCCTTATATAAATCTCTTACAGTAAAGAACCAGCCCCTAAGGTGTCTATTCTCCTTATATACAGCTCTTACAGTAAAGAACCAGCATATGAGGCATCTATTCTCCTGATATACAGCTATTACAGTAAAGAACCAGCCCCTGAGGTGTCTATTCTCCTTATATACGGCTCTTACAGTAAAGAACCAGCCCCTGAGGTGTCTATTCTCCTTATATACGGCTCCTACAGTAAAGAACCAGCCCCTGAGGTGTCTATTCTCCTTATATACGGCTCTTACAGTAAAGAACCAGCCCCTGAGGTGTCATTTCCCCCGATTCACAGTTCTTACAAAAAAGTACAAGTTCCCGGGGTGTGTACCACACAGATTCCAACCTCTGACAGTAAAGAACTTACTCCTGGGACATATGATGCTGCAGGTTATTCCTCCCCCTAGGACATATGATGCTGCTGCAGGTTATTACTCCCCTTGGACATATGAGGCTGCAGGTTATTACTCCCCTTGGACATATGAGGCTGCAGGTTATTCCTCCCCCTAGGACATATGATGCTGCAGGTTATTACTCCCCTTGGACATATGAGGCTGCAGGTTATTCCTCCCCTGTGTGCGGCATCATGGCGGTGGGGGTGTGATCTGTCTCCGTAGCCTCTTTGCCCAAATTAGAAGCCACAAACATTTATTTCCTGTTTTTATTCTCACCTTCTTTCATGTTCTTACTTTACATGAATAGCACATATGTTGCTCTATACAGGGGTGTGTGTGTATTAGGGGTGTGTGTGTATTAGGGGGGTGTGTGTATTAGGGGTGTACATGTTGTGGCGGGTATTAGGGGTGTATGTGTATTAGGGGTGTATGAGTATTAAGGGTGTGTGTGTATTAGGGGTGTACATGTATTGGGGGGTGTTGTGGGGGAGTGTACGTGTATTAGGGGTGTGTGTGTATTAGGGGTGTACATGTATTGGGGGGTGTTGTGGGGGGTGTACATATATTAGGGGTGTGTGTATTAGCGGTGTATGTGTATTAGGGGTGTATGCGTATGATGGGTGTACGTGTATTAGGGGTGTATTAGGGGTGTATGTGTATTAGGGGGGTGTTGTGGGGGGTGTACATATATTAGGGGTGCATGTGTTTTAGGAGTGTATGCGTATTAGCGGTGTATGTGTATTAGGGGTGTATGCGTATGATGGGTGTACGTGTATTAGGGGTGTATGTGTATTTGCGGTGGGCATCTGGGGGTGTTTTGTGGGGTGTATTGTGTGTGTGTGTGGGGGGGTGTATTAGAAGTGTATGTGTATTAGGGGTGGGGATAATCTTATAGGGCAGTATATTGCTTTAGATTGATTCCAGCAGCATGGGGTGGATGTCGCACCCATCGCGCACACATTTCATTCCTGTATCTGGGTCATGTGACCCCTGACCAGTCATACATGCTCTGTCCTCTACACACTCATCACCACTATTCCTGCAGTGTCATCTGTCTCTTCCGATCTCTGCTGTATCCACACATCTCATTCCTGTATCTGGGTCATGTGACCCCTGACCAGTCATACATGCTCTGTCCTCTACACACTAATCACCACTATTCCTGCAGTGTCATCTGTCTCATCCCAGCTCTGCTGTATCCACACATCTCATTCCTGTATCTGGGTCATGTGACCCCTGACCAGTCATACATGCTCTGTCCTCTACACACTAATCACCACTATTCCTGTAGTGTCATCTGTCTCATCCCAGCTCTGCTGTATCCACACATCTCATTCCTGTATCTGGGTCATGTGACCCCTGACCAGTCATACATGCTCTGTCCTCTACACACTAATCACCACTATTCCTGCAGTGTCATCTGTCTCATCCCAGCTCTGCTGTATCCACACATCTCATTCCTGTATCTGGGTCATGTGACCCCTGACCAGTCATACATGCTCTGTCCTCTACACACTAATCACCACTATTCCTGCAGTGTCATCTGTCTCATCCCAGCTCTGCTGTATCCACACATCTCATTCCTGTATCTGGGTCATGTGACCCCTGACCAGTCATACATGCTCTGTCCTCTACACACTAATCACCACTATTCCTGCAGTGTCATCTGTCTCATCCGATCTCTGCTGTATCCACACATCTCATTCCTATATCTGGGTCGGGTGACCCCTGATCAGCTGCCATCTTGACTTTTAGACTGTAAACTGCATCCCCTCCCTTTAACATCAATCCCATGACGCATCAGCACAGCAGCATCACAGCTAGACACAGTACTGTCTGTGCCTGCTGGGAGGGCAGCGTAATACACTTCGTCTCTCTATATCAGTATACGGTCAGGGAGGCTGTGATGTCATCAGATAGGGGTATTATAATCATCAATAACTGATGGGAGTCTCTTTCTCAGTCCATACAGCACAGAAACACAGGCAATTTCCAGGGGGGTCACCATGAAATCATGTGACCAAACCCAAGTATCCACGCCATCATGGAGCCATAACAATAATGGAGGAGGCAGACAGTATTAGGGGGAGCAGGGGACCCCTGTAAACCAGCATAATCCAGTCCTTATTTATCATTCAGTTTTAGTCGGAGACCTTCATCTCACCGAGGGCTGAAACATGTGGGATGTCCAAACCTAAAGTAAGTAAGGTATACCTATAAGAAAGGTAGAGGAGATTGCGGCATCATGAAAAATGTGAAACTTTATTTTCTGATGCAGTTACTCCATTTGCCCACTAGATGTCAGGCGTGTCCACAAGCTGATAGTTTACTGTTCATCTGTTCCTGCTGCTCTCTAGTGCCACCTGCAGGACGCAGCTTCCATATCAGTCAGTGATTTGATCCGTACAACACACTGCTGACAGGTGACCCTGCAGAGAGGGGGAGGAGATCACTCAGCAACGGTCGCCCCATTATAAGCCGACAGGGCTGTAGGGACCCAAACATTTCCTGTTCTTCTTTGCAGTTCTTTTATCACTGGAGAATATATGTCACCTGGTCCTTATATCACCGGAGGATATATGTCACCTGGTCCTTATATCACCGGAGGATATATGTCACCTGGTCCTTATATCACCGGAGAATATATGTCACCTGGTCCTTATATCACCGGAGGATATATGTCACCTGGTCCTTATATCTCTGGAGGATATATGTCACCTGATCCTTATATCTCTGGAGGATATATGTCACCTGGTCCTTATATCACCGGAGGATATATGTCACCTGGTCCTTATATCAGCGGAGGATATATGTCACCTGGTCCTTATATCACCGGAGGATATATGTCACCTCGTCCTTATATCACCGGAGGATATATGTCACCTGGTCCTTATATCACTGGAGGATATATGTCACCTGGTCCTTATATCACCGGAGGATATATGTCACCTGGTCCTTATATCACCGGAGGATATATGTCACCTCGTCCTTATATCACCGGAGGATATATGTCACCTGGTCCTTATATCACCAGAGG
The DNA here is from genome assembly GCA_027789725.1 of Dendropsophus ebraccatus. Classification (NCBI taxonomy): domain Eukaryota; kingdom Metazoa; phylum Chordata; class Amphibia; order Anura; family Hylidae; genus Dendropsophus; species Dendropsophus ebraccatus. The sequence continues at coordinate 135,993,354 of JAQFWZ010000002.1, read as the reverse complement.
ATATATGTCACCTGGTCCTTATATCACCGGAGAATATATGTCACCTGGTCCTTATATCTCTGGAGGATATATGTCACCTGGTCCTTATATCAGCGGAGGATATATGTCACCTGGTCCTTATATCACCGGAGGATATATGTCACCTGGTCCTTATATCACCGGAGGATATATGTCATCTGGTCCTTATATCAGCGGAGGATATATGTCACCTGGTCCTTATATCAGCGGAGGATATATGTCACCTGGTCCTTATATCAGCGGAGGATATATGTCACCTGGTCCTTATATCACCGGAGGATATATGTCACCTGGTCCTTATATCAGCGGAGGATATATGTCACCTGGTCCTTATATCACCAGAGGATATATGTCACCTGGTCCTTATATCTCTGGAGGATATATGTCACCTGATCCTTATATCAGCGGAGGATATATGTCACCTGATCCTTATATCACCAGAGGATATATGTCACCTGATCCTTATATCACCAGAGGATATATGTCACCTGGTCCTTATATCACCGGAGGATATATGTCACCTGGTCCTTATATCACCGGAGGATATATGTCATCTCGTCCTTATATCACCGGAGGATATATGTCACCTGGTCCTTATATCACCTGAGGATATATGTCATCTCGTCCTTATATCAGCGGAGGATATATGTCACCTGGTCCTTATATCAGCGGAGGATATATGTCACCTTAATTCATGAGCAAAAACTTCAAGGAACTGCAAAGACAATAATTCATAAAGTAAATTCTATAGGGACTAAACAATGTATACAGATACCTAACCATAATACACACACATCTGACCACAGGGGCGTAACTGAAAATGTCTTGGCCCCATAGCAAACTTTTGATTGCCCCGCCCCCCCCCCCCTCGACTGACCACTAAACGGTCAAGTGAAGTCATAACTACATAACTGCTCTGGTCAGGAGTGCTTGCAGTTAAAGGGACATTTGCAAAACCCAGGAGACCAGCAGGGCCACCCGGTGCTGCAAATGATGACGGCTCAGGGGGCCCAGTGTATTGCAGGAGCAGGCCATGGGGCCCCGTGATGCGGCTGCTATAGTGGTAGTTACGCCCCTGCCTGACCATAATATACACACCTGACCATAATATATATAAACCTCACCATAATGCACACACACCTGACCCTAGTATTTCTGGGGTGTATCTTCCTGTGTTTCCCAGATGGTCACCCCCCCTCCCCCCTCATCATGCCCCCTATAATAAGGTGATTTCCTCCATCCCCCCTATCATGCCCCCTATAATAAGGTGATTTCCTCCATCCCCGCCCCCATCATGCCCCCTATAATAAGGTGATTTCCTCCATCCCCCCATCATGCCCCCTATAATAAGGTGACTTCCTCCATCCCCGCCCCCCATCATGCCCCCTATTATAATGTGACTTCCTCCATCCCCCCCATCATGCCCCCTATAATAAGGTGATTTCCTCCATCCCCCCCCCATCATGCCCCCTATAATAAGGTGATTTTCTTTATCCTGCCCCCCCATCATGCCCCCTATAATAAGGTGATTTTCTTTATCCTGCCCCCCATCATGCCCCCTATAATAAGGTGATTTTCTTTATCCTGCCCCCCCTCATGCCCCTATAATAAGGTGACTTCCTCCATCCCCGCCCCCATCATGCCCCCTATTATAATGTGACTTCCTCCATCCCCCCATCATGCCCCCTATAATAAGGTGACTTCTATATAATAAATGAGGAGCTTCTCACCTGAGCTGCAAACCAGGGAAATCTCGCTTTTCATCTGGAAAATAGAATTTACAATTCACATTATTATTCAGAGCCATCAATATCCACATATTCTCTTGATGGACACCCACCTCCCCTATACATGGACACCCACCTCCCCTATACATGGACACCCACCTCCTCTATACATGGACACCCACCTCCTCTATACATGGACACCCACCTCCTCTATACATGGACACCCACCTCCCCTATACATGGTCACCTCCTCTATACATGGTCACCCACCTCCCCTATACATGGACACCCACCTCCCCTATACATGGTCACCTCCTCTATACATGGTCACCTCCTCTATACATGGACACCCACCTCCTCTATACATGGACACCCACCTCCTCTATACATGGACACCCACTTCCCCTATACATGGACACCCACCTCCCCTATACATGGTCACCCACCTCCTCTATACATGGACACCCACCTCCCCTATACATGGACACCCACCTCCTCTATACATGGACACCCACCTCCTCTATACATGGACACTCACCTCCCCTATACATGGACACTCACCTCCCCTATACATGGACACCCCACCTCCCCCTATACATGGTCACCCACCTCCTCTATACATGGACCCCCACCTCCCCTATACATGGTCACCCACCTCCCCTATACATGGACACCCACCTCCCCTATACATGGTCACCCACCTCCCCTATACATGGACACTCACCTCCTCTATACATGGGACACCCACCTCCCCTATACATGGACACCCACCTCCCCTATACATGGACACCCACCTCCCCTATACATGGACACCCACTCTCCTCTATACATGGACACCCACCTCCTCTATACATGGACACCCACCTCCCCTATACATGGTCACCTACCTCCCCTATACATGGACACCCACCTCCCCTATACATGGACACCCACCTCCCCTATACATGAAACCCACCTCCCCCTATACATGGTCCACACACCTCTTCTATACATGGTCACCCACCTCTTCTATATGTGGTCACCCTCCTTCTCTATACATGGACACCCACCTCCTCTATACATGGACATCCACCTCCCCTGTACATGGACACCTACCTCCTAGGTACGTACAGTTGAAGTAACTGCACAGTTCACATGTACTTTCTAGGACATAAATGTTTCCTCTTTTCTCCACAAATCGGAACTTCTCAGCCACCGGGATCAGCACTTCCTGCTCTTTGGGGAAGAAGGAGAGTCTGTGGATGTCAACTCCGAAACAAGTTGTCATCTCAAAGAACAATCCTGTAGAATATTCTTTAGCTACTTCTATATTCCGAGAAGAGGAGGTGAATCTTCCGAACCTCAAGTCCACCTCCTCCTCCGACACCTGCAGAGGCCTGTCTGTGCCTCTGAAGACTTTGTAAGTCAGTGTTTGTCTTTTTGAGTTCTTCCTCAGGACCTGCAAGGCCGGGTCAAGTAGAAGTGAAGAGCTTTATAGTGGAAGTTCTCCATGTAGCGTTTTTCTCGATCTCCCGGCCAAAGTCACGTTTCCCATTGAGCTCCTTGTAGATTGGGCTGCTCTCTGGCCAGTCTGTTGTGTAGACGATGATCGCTATTCCAAACTCATCCCTAAACTCACAAGGAAGACGCACGGTTTTCTTCACCTTGATCCACTTCACCGCAGCCCGGTCCCATGCCGAGCAAAAGGCCGAGTTGAAGGCTTTCTCCCGAGTTAAAATTTTTGGCATGAGATCTGTCTCATATTGTTGGAGCATCCGATGTATTGGTCATCAAATGAGTTGGGAATTAAAGTTCATTATCTGATACTCGCACTTCATCTACAAGAACAACAAGGAAAAGAAATGTATCAGAAGAGTATGAAGGACATATTCACCAAAGGTAGAGGTCATAGCACTGAGACTGGAGGCCCAAGCATGAACGACTGGAGGCCACTGGATGAAGAGTGGCACATTGCATGGGAGACCATAGTATGGAGGACAGTGCTAGATGGTAGCATGGAGTGAGGAAGATATAGTATGGAGACTGGAGGCCATAGCATGGAGAAGAGTGCTAGATGATAGCATGAAGACTGGTGGCCCTAGCATGGAGACTGAAGGCCATTGAATGATAAGTGGCACATAGCATGTAGAAGAGTGCTAGATGATAGCATGAAGAGAGAAAGCTATAGCATTGAGACTAAAAGTCATAGCATGGAGACTGAAGGCCATAGGCATGTAGAAGAGTGCTAGATGATAACATGGAGAGAGGAAGCTATAGCATGGAGAATGTAGACCATAGCATGGAGAAGAGTGCTAAATAATAACATGGAGAGAGGAAGCTATAGCATGGAGACTGGATGCCATAGTATGGAGACTGAAGGCCATAGCATGAAGAAGAGTGCTAAATAATAACATGGAGAGAGGAAGCTATGACATGAAGACTGAAGGCCATAGTATGGAAAAGAGTGCTCGATCATAGCATGGAGAGAGAGGAAGCTATAGCATGGAGACTGGAAACTATAGCATGGAGACTGAAGGCCATAGCATGGAGACTGGAGGATATAGCATGGAAACTGAAGGCCATAGCATGGAGACTGAAGGCCATGGGATAAAGAGTGGCACATAGCATGGAGAATGGAGGTCATAGCATGGAGAAGAGTGCTAGATGATAGCATGGAGAGAGGAAGCTATAGCATGGAGACTGGATGCCATAGCAAGAAGAAGAGTGCTAGATGATAGCATGGAGAGCGGAAGCCATAGCATGGAGACTGGAGGCCATGGGATGTAGAGTGGTACATAGCATGGAGACTGGAGGTCACTGCATGGAGACTAGAGGTCATGGGATGAACTGTGGCACATAGCATGGAGAGTGGAGGCCACGGTATGGAGAAGAGTGCTAGATGATAGCATGGAGAGTAAAGACCATAGTATAGAAAATGGCCCTAGCATGGAGAAGGATGCTAGAGCATGGAGAGTGGCGACCACAGTGTGTGCTTAAAAGTCATAATCTGGACGGTGGAGGCCATTGCATGGGGAGTAGAAATTGTAGTATGGAGAGTGGAGGCCACAGTATAGAGCCTGGAGGCCATAGCATGGAGAGTGAAAGTCATTGCATAGTGGAGGCCATAACACGGAGACTAGATGGCAGCTTGCGCTGCCCCCTGGGGTCACCGTAGAGAAGGAACATTAAGCTGTGACTGTGAAGGAAACTAAAGTCAATATGACAGATTGGCATTTATTATTGTACCATGAGGAGAGACCATGTCTGTGATGCTGGATCAGATGGATCATAGAGACAGACTGCCCCATAGACATCATGGCTCCAGCAGAAGCTCCCTGGGGCTATACGCCCACCTCTGATAGTGAAGCCCCCAGCAGTCGCCCCTTCTCCTTATGCTCCTCCATATATTTGGATGAATCCACGACTATCAGTGGAGACCCCAGAGACCGATCACCATTGGTTTCTGCCCAGTTCTCCCTGTGTATTAGACTCCTATTGCTCCAGTCCTCACTCTAACAGCACTGACGGGACTACCCCGGTATCGGCAGCCTCTATATAGTGTCCTTACCGATGGCAGGAAGCCAAAGTGATCCACAGCAACTTGTTTTCCTGCATTTTTCTTGTTTTTCTTCCAAACTGTTTTGCCGGAGATCCAGGCGTCATAATCTACATAGTAATCTATGAGAATAGATGAGAAGGTCACTGTTTCCCTTACGTCCTAAGCAGCAGCACGAATGGGGGACTCTATCTTCCTGCAATGATAGGAGAGATGGTAAGAACAATTAAAGATTTAATAGAGCCGCCTATAAGAACCCGGCCTACCCTGGGCTGCTGCTTCTGTCCCCCTAAGGCTGCATTCACACGTTCCGTGTTCTGCTGCGCTGTAATGACAGAGCCGCGCGCCTGATTCATTACAGTGCGGTGCATATCTGTACAGTTTCCCCGCTCCCAGCATCTTATCACAGAGGCTGCCCAGGCAGGGGGAGAAGTCCGTTACACGCATTCCACGTCCGTGTTCCGTGCGGAACAGGGAATGTGTGAACACAGCCTTAGAGCTCCCAGTTGTGTACTGGATACACCTGCTGTCTCATTACTTCCCCTTATACGGCTATCAGATGATACGGTGACCCTATGAAGCTTCTGTGTGTGTGAACACAGCCTTAGAACGCTGTCACACATCCAGGATCCGCAGCAGGTTTGATATCAATTTAACTAAATAAGTGAACACGGCATCAGATCAGCTGCGGATCCTGTACGTGTGACGGCAGCCTAAGAGTTGTAGTTAAGTATTGTGTACACAACACTATACACTCCAGCAGTATAAATAGTTGGATCTGTATTGGACGTTCTCAGGAGAGTCCTTTCTTAAATAACGTCCATTATCTACCTCAGTCTAATAGAAAGAAAAGGAGCTTCTGCTTCTGTTCCACATTCTATAGGAATTCCAGTACGGAGGGTTCAGGAAAAGGTCCTGCACAAGGAGGACCAGACATCTCTGAGGTCCTGGGGATGAAGACAAAGGGGGACATTTATCAAAGATACGCCTGAGGTGATGTCTACTGTACTTTGCCATTTTGAGAAAATCCGAGGTCAGTAGACGGGTGGTTACGGCAAATGATGTCCCCCCATCTTATGTGTCTTGCTATATCCCCATTTGTGCTGCTGCTTAGGATGTAAGGGAAACAGTAATTTTTTTCACTTACTTTTAAGACAACCCTGCGAATTGTTTTCTTATTGTTATGTATTGTCGTTAGGATTACACAGGGAGCCTAGGGTAGGCCGGGTTCTTATAGGAGGGGTAAATTAAATTTAATTGTTGTTACCATCTGTCCTATCATTGCAGGAAGATGGACCCCCCCCCCCCCCTTTGTGCTGCTGCTTAGGATGTAAGGGAAAGAGAATTTATGGTAAGTAAAAAATGACACCATATAAGGATGATGATGAGGGACAATCCCATCGGCTACAACCCCCATCCTACCTGTAGGGATCCCGGCCAGGTCCAGACACAAAGACACCGAGACGACAAACAGAAGGTTCATTGTATGGAATTATCTGCAGAAACAGGAAAAAAAACATAAAAAGAGGCAATAAAGTTACTGAGAATAAAAGGAACCTCTATATCATCCAGCCAGCGCTCTTGATGGATCTACAGGTGCTGTTCTCGCCCGATGTGTAAATACAATGGGATCAAATACAGAACCGATGGGACGTTCCAAATGTTTATCAGTAACGGAAAGGAGGAGCGTGTGAGGTGTTATATACAGAGAGGTGCCCCTGCTCACCCCTCCTCGTATAGTCACGTGTGAGGTGTTATATACAGAGAGGTGCCCCTGCTCATCCCTCCTCATAGTCACATGTGAGGTGTTATATACAGAGAGGTGCCCCTGCTTACCCCAACTCGTATAGTCACATGTGAGGTGTTATATACAGAAAGGTGCTGCTGCTTAACCCTCCTCGTATAGTTACATGTGAGGTGTTATATACAGAGAGATGCCCCTGCTCACCCCTCCTCGTATAGTTACGTGTTAGGTGTTATATACAGAGAGATGCCCCTGCTCACCCCTCCTCGTATAGTCACATGTGAGGTGTTATATACAGAGAGGTGCCCCTGCTTACCCCTCCTCGTATAGTCACATGTGAAGTGTTATATACAGAGAGGTGCCCCTGCTCACCCCTCCTTGTATAGTCACATGTGAGGTGTTATATACAGAGAGGTGCCCCTGCTCACCCCTCCTCGTATAGTCACATGTGAGGTGTTATATAGAGAGGTGCCCCTGCTCACCCCTCTTCGTATAGTCACATGTGAGGTGTTATATACAGAGAGGTGCCCCTGCTCACCCCTCCTCGTATAGTCACATGTGAGGTGTTATATACAGAGAGGTGCCCCTGCTCACCCCTCCTCATAGTCACATGTGAGGTGTTATTTACAGAGAGGTGCCCCTGCTTACCCCTCCTCGTATAGTCACATGTGAGGTGTTATATACAGAGAGGTGCCCCTGCTCATCCCTCCTCATAGTCACATGTGAGGTGTTATATACAGAGAGGTGCCCCTGCTCATCCCTCCTCATAGTCACATGTGAGGTGTTATATACAGAGAGGTGCCCCTGCTTACCCCATCTCGTATAGTCACATGTGAGGTGTTATATACAGAAAGGTGCCCCTGCTTAACCCTCCTCGTATAGTTACGTGTGAGGTGTTATATACAGAGAGATGCCCCTGCTCACCCCTCCTCGTATAGTCACGTGTGAGGTGTTCTATACAGAGAGATGCCCCTGCTCACCCCTCCTCGTATAGTCACATGTGAGGTGTTATATACAGAGAGGTGCCCCTGCTTACCCCTCCTCGTATAGTCATATGTGAGGTGTTATATACAGAGAGGTGCCCCTGCTCACCCCTCCTTGTATAGTCACATGTGAGGTGTTATATACAGAGAGGTGCCCCCGCTCACCCCTCCTCGTATAGTCACATGTGAGGTGTTATATACAGAGAGGTGCCCATGCTCACCACTCCTCGTATAGTCACATGTGAGATGTTATATACAGAGAGATGCCCCTGCTCACCCCTCCTCGTATAGTCACATGTGAGGTGTTATTTACAGAGAGGTGCCCCTGCTTACCCCTCCTCGTATAGTCACATGTGAGGTGTTATATACAGAGAGGTGCCCCTGCTCACCCCTCCTCGTATAGTCACATGTGAGGTGTTATATACAGAGAGGTGCCCCTGCTCACCCCTCCTCATAGTCACATGTGAGGTGTTATTTACAGAGAGGTGCCCCTGCTCACCCCTCCTCGTATAGTCACATGTGAGGTGTTATATAGAGAGGTGCCCCTGCTTACCCCTCCTCGTATAGTCACATGTGAGGTGTTATATACAGAGAGGTGCCCCTGCTCATCCCTCCTCATAGTCACATGTGAGGTGTTATATACAGAAAGGTGCCCCTGCTTAACCCTCCTAGTATAGTTACATGTGAGGTGTTATATACAGAGAGATGCCCCTGCTCACCCCTCCTCGTATAGTCACGTGTGAGGTGTTCTATACAGAGAGATGCCCCTGCTCACCCCTCCTCGTATAGTCACATGTGAGGTGTTATATACAGAGAGGTGCCCCTGCTTACCCCTCCTCGTATAGTCATATGTGAGGTGTTATATACAGAGAGGTGCCCCTGCTCACCCCTCCTTGTATAGTCACATGTGAGGTGTTATATACAGAGAGGTGCCCCTGCTCATCCCTCCTCATAGTCACATGTGAGGTGTTATATACAGAAAGGTGCCCCTGCTTAACCCTCCTCGTATAGTTACGTGTGAGGTGTTATATACAGAGAGATGCCCCTGCTCACCCCTCCTCGTATAGTCACATGTGAGGTGTTATATACAGAGAGATGCCCCTGCTCACCCCTCCTCGTATAGTCACATGTGAGGTGTTATATACAGAGAGGTGCCCCTGCTTACCCCTCCTCGTATAGTCATATGTGAGGTGTTATATACAGAGAGGTGCCCCTGCTCACCCCTCCTTGTATAGTCACATGTGAGGTGTTATATACAGAGAGGTGCCCCCGCTCACCCCTCCTCGTATAGTCACATGTGAGATGTTATATACAGAGAGGTGCCCCTGCTTACCCCTCCTCGTATAGTCACATGTGAGGTGTTATATACAGAGAGATGCCCCTGCTCACCCCTCCTCGTATAGTCACATGTGAGGTGTTATATACAGAGAGGTATCCCCGCTCATCCCTCCTCAAAGTCATATGTGAGGTGTTATATACAGAGAGGTGCCCCTGCTCACCCCTACTTGTGTAGTCGTAAATCAGATGTTTTGCCCACGCTCACCCCTCCTCGTATGGTCACGTGTGAGGTGTTATATACAGAGAGGTGCCCCTGCTCACCCCTCCTCGTATGGTCACGTGTGAGGTGTTATATACAGAGAGGTGCCCCTGCTCACCCCTCCTCGTATGGTCACGTGTGAGGTGTTATATACAGAGAGGTGCCCCTGCTTACTCCTCCTCAAAGTCATATGTGAGGTGTTCTATACAGAGAGGTGCCCCCACTCATCCCTCTTCAAAGTCATATGTGAGGTGTTATATAGAGAGGTGCCCCTGTTCACCACTCCTTGTATAGTCACATGTGAGGTGTTATATACAGAGAGGTGCCCCTGCTCACCCCTACTTGTGTAGTCGTGTCAGATGTTTTGCCCACGCTCACCCCTCCTCGTATGGTCACGTGTGAGGTGTTATATACAGAGAGATGCCCCTGCTTACCCCTCCTCGTATAGTCACGTGTGAGGTGTTATATACAGAGAAGTATCCCCGCTCATCCCTCCTCGTATAGTCACATGTGAGGTTTTATATACAGAGAGGTGCCCCCGCACACCCCTCCTCAAAGTCATATGTAAGGTGTTCTATACAGATAGGTGCCCCTGCTTACCCCTCCTTGTATAGTCACGTGTGAGGTGTTATATACAGAGAGGTATCCCCGCTCATCCCTCCTCAAAGTCATATGTGAGGTGTTATATACAGAGAGGTGCCCCTGCTCATCCCTCCTCGTATAGTCACGTGTGAGGTGTTATATACAGAGAGGTGCCCCTGCTCATCCCTCCTCGTATAGTCACGTGTGAGGTGTTATATACAGAGAGGTGCCCCTGCTCACCCCTCCTTGTATAGTCGAGGTGTTATATACAGAGAGATGCCCCTGCTTACCCCTCCTTGTATAGTCGAGGTGTTATATACAGAGAGATGCCCCTGCTTACCCCTCCTCATAGTCACATGTGAGATGTTATATGGAGCACTCCCTCCCTTGCTCACCCCTCTTTGTAAGTAACATCTGGGTGTTGCACCACTTGGTGCGGTGTTCCCAGGCTGTTTCTCCGGTGCGGTAGTCCCACGCTGTTTCTCCGGTGCGGTGGTCTCAGGTGTTTCCCTGGTGTGGTGGTCCCAGCTGTTTCTCTGGTGCGGTGGTCTCAGGTGTTTCCCTGGTGTGGTGGTCCCAGCTGTTTCTCTGGTGCGGTGGTCTCAGGTGTTTCCCTGGTGTGGTGGTCCCGGGCTGTTTCTCCGGTGCGGTGGTCTCAGGTGTTTCCCTGGGTCTCGTGTGTGTCCCTGATGCAGTAGTCCCGGGCTGTTTCCCTGGTGCGGTGGTCTCAGATGTTTCCCTGGTGTGGTGGTCCCGGGCTGTTTCTCTGGTGCGGTGGTCTCAGGTGTTTCCCTCGGTCTTGGGTGTTTTCAGCTCTTTTCTTGTGGAGATGTTTCTTCCGGTTTTACAGCCTGGAGGAAGCAGAGTTTTGGCGAGAGACGCTGTAACTTCTGTTAACTCTTTAACTTCCTGATTGTCTCAGGAGCTGTAGATACAGGAGGGGAGGATGTCAGCATGCAGCTGTATATACAGGAGGGGAGGATGTCAGCATGCAGCTGTATATACAGGAGGGGAGGATGTCAGCATGCAGCTGTATATACAGGAGGGGAGTTTGCTCACATAATGGCACAGATCACACTGACCATTCTTTCTTGAGAAGAGATCTGACAGTAACTGTGGTGAGCTGGGGGTCTGCAGGGGGTGGTGTAGTGCAGGATAGCCGGGGGCTGTAGTGTGGGATAGCTGGCTGCTGTAGTGCGGGATAGCCGGGGGCTGTAGTGCAGGATAGCCTGGGGCTGTAGTGTGGGATAGCTGGCTGCTGTAGTACGGGATAGCCGGGGGCTGTAGTGCAGGATAGCCTGGGGCTGTAGTGTGGGATAGCTGGCTGCTGTAGTGCGGGATAGCCGGGGGCTGTAGTGCAGGATAGCCTGGGGCTGTAGTGTGGGATAGCTGGCTGCTGTAGTGCGGGATAGCCGGGGGTGTCATGCAGGATAGCCGGGGGTGTCATGCAGGATAGCCGGGGGCTGTAGTGTGGGATAGCCGGGGGTGTCATGCAGGATAGCCGAGGTCTGTAGTGCAGGATAGCCGGGGGCTGTAGTGTGGAATAGCCGGGGGTGTCATGCAGGATAGCCGAGGTCTGTAGTGCAGGATAGCCGGGGGTTGTGGTGCGGGATCACCGGGTGCTGTAGTGCGCGATAGCTGTGTGGTGTAGTGCGGGATAGCCGGGGGCTGTAGTGCGAGATAGCCGGGGGCTGTAGTGCGGGATAGCCGGGGGCTGTAGTGCGGGATAGTCGGAGGCTGTAGTGCGGGATAGCCGGGAGCTGTAGTGCGGGATAGCCGGGGACTGTAGTGCGGGATAGCCGGGGACTGTAGTGCGGGATAGCTGGCTGCTGTAGTGCGGGATAGCCGGGGACTGTAGTGCGGGATAGCCAGGGGCTGTAGTGCGGGATAGCCGGGGGCTGTAGTGCGGGATACCCGGGCAGGGCCGGATTAAGGTTGGTGGAGGCCCTGGGCAAAAATTTTGTTGGGGGCCCCCCCCCCCATTTTTTTCCCCCAAATATATCCCATACAGCGATCTATACAGGTGGCTACTTACTGTAGCAGACTTAGCACCTACCCCTCCTCACTCCTGGCTGTGTGGCTCAGCATCCTCCTCTGTTTTGCATGTGATGGTCACTACAGGCTGCAGTCCAGAGGAAGATGCCAGGCACTAGAGACAGGATGGGGAGGGGTGTGTTCCCACTCGGGGTGTATTCCCACTTTGTGTTTATGTTAATAATGCAATGCGAGAACATAGCACTTCAGTACTTTCTGTGCTCTCCTGCCCCCTGTGTCAGCCCCCACAGCAGCAGATGCAGATGTGAATCGCTGAAGGAACCTGGACTTGCAAGTCTAAGTCCCATCTGCAGTTCCCAACCATGTACACTACCTGAAGCAGTAAGGAGCAACCAGAAAGTACTTAAAGGCTGTGTAGAATATATAGCAAATATGGTACCTGTGAACGTACCCTAAGGATTAAAATACATAGCTGTGTGCAGCCCATGATATGGCATATATAGCCTGTGTGCAGCATATGACATACATAGGATATACACCATATGCTGCACACAGGCTATATACCATACACTGCTCTCAGGCTATATATCATATGCTGCACACAGGCTATATATCATCCACTGCTCTCAGGCTATACTGTATATCATATGCTGCACACAGACTATATACAGTATATACTATATGCTGCACACAGACTATATACAGTATATACCATATGCTGCACACAGACTATATACAGTATATACCATATGCTGCACACAGGCTATATGACATATGCTGCACACAGACTATATACAGTATATACCATATGCTGCACACAGACTATATACAGTATATACCATATGCTGCACACAGGCTATATATCATACACTGCTCTCAGGTTATATATCATATGCTGCACACAGACTATATATCATCCACTGCTGTCAGGCTATATATCATATGCTGCACACAGGCTATATACAGTATATACCACATGCTGCACACAGGCTATATACAGTATATACCACATGCTGCACACAGGCTATATACAGTATATACCATATGCTGCACACAGGCTATATACAGTATATACCATATGCTGCACACAGGCTATATACAGTATATACCATATGCTGCACACAGGCTATATACAGTATATACCATATGCTGCACACAGGCTATATACAGTATATACCATATGCTGCACACAGGCTATATACAGTATATACCATATGCTGCACACAGGCTATATACAGTATATACCATATGCTGCACACAGGCTATATACAGTATATACCATATGCTGCACACAGGCTATATACAGTATATACCATATGCTGCACACAGGCTATATACAGTATATACCATATGCTGCACACAGGCTATATACAGTATATACCATATGCTGCACACAGGCTATATACAGTATATACCATATGCTGCACACAGGCTATATACAGTATATACCATATGCTGCACACAGACTATATACAGTATATACCATATGCGGCACACAGACTATATACAGTATACACCATATGCGGCACACAGGCTATATACAGTATATACCATATGCGGCACACAGACTATATACAGTATATACCATATGCTGCACACAGACTATATACAGTATATACCATATGCTGCACACAGACTATATACAGTATATACCATATGCTGCACACAGGCTATATACAGTATATACCATATGCTGCACCCAGGCTATATACAGTATATACCATATGCTGCACCCAGAGTATATACAGTATATACCATATGCTGCACACAGACTATATACAGTATATACTATATGCTGCACACAGACTATATACAGTATATACCATATGCTGCACACAGGCTATATATCATATGCTGCACACAGACTATATACAGTATATACCACATGCTGCACACAGACTGTATACAGTATATACCATATGCTGCACACAGACTATATACAGTATATACCATATGCTGCACACAGGCTATATACAGTATATACCATATGCTGCACCCAGAGTATATACAGTATATACCATATGCTGCACACAGGCTATATACAGTATATACCATATGCTGCACACAGGCTATATACAGTATATACCATATGCTGCACACAGACTATATACAGTATATACCATATGCTGCACACAGGCTATATATCATATGCTGCACACAGACTATATACAGTATATACCACATGCTGCACACAGACTGTATACAGTATATACCATATGCTGCACACAGACTACAGAATTATTTTCTCATGCAGTTTTGCCACAATTTCAGCTGATACAGTAAAACTCTGCTATTAAAAAGCAGCGTGTGTATTATGGCAAAGAGCAATATTTCCCTTTTCACTTCAGGGCCCCCTACCAAATAGTTTTCTACAAAAAAAACAAAAAAAAAAAACATGTAATTTAGTGACTCACAGGTGACGTCTTCTTTAATCTCAGGTGTCACTTTCCTTTTCCTCCAGGATGATTTCTTGTAGCTACAATTCTTCTCTTTACAACCTGCAAGACAAACATCTCAGGCTCCGCACATTTCCTTCAATTTCCTTCCCTTTTTTCTTAATGAGTGTGTGGGTTGTCCCCTGTATGTAGCATCCCCTGCTGTGCTCCCATATAGTAATAATGTCCCGTGCCCACATATAGTAATATCTCCTGTTGTGCCTCCGTATAGTAATAAAGTCCTCATGTTGTGCCCACCTATAGTAATATTGCCCCCTGCTGTGCCATCATATAGTAATAATGTCCAGCCCTGCTGTGCCCCCTGCTGTAATGTGCCCCCATAGTATATACCCCCTGCTCTAATGTGCCTCCATAGTATATGGCCCATGCTCTGATATGTGTCCCCATACATAGTATATACCCCTGTTCTGATATGTGTCTCCATCAGAATGTGCTCTGATGTGCCCCCATAGTATATGCCCCCTGCTCTGATATGTGTCCCCATACATAGTATATACCCCCTGCTCTAATGTGCCCCCATAGTATATACCACCTTCTCGAATGTGCCCCCATAGTATATGCCCCCTGCTCTGATATGTGACCCCATACATAGTACAGTATATACCCCCTGCTCTGATATGTGTCCCCATACATAGTATATACCCCATGCTGTAATGTCCTCCATAGTATAATACCCCTGCTGTAATGTCCTCTATAGTATATACCCCTGCTGTAATGTCCCCCATGGTATATATACCCCTGCTGTAATGTCCCCCATGGTATATATACCCCTGTTGTAATGTAGGGATGCACGATGCACCGAAATATCGATACTACTATCGATATTTCGGGCAAAAAAAACCGTTCGATACCAGGATTTCCTGGTATCGAAACTTTAAGTTAAGCAGAGAACACGGTGGGCGGCTAGCTGAGCGCCGGCCGTGTTCTCTATGTGCCTCCCCCTGCCCCCTGCAGTCTCCTCCTCTTCTCTCCCTCCCTCCGCTCCCATTGGCGCCAATTTCAAATAGCCGGCACTTAGCTATTGCTAGTGCCGGCTATTTAAGTATATAGATGCCGCTGTCACACTGACAGCGGCATCTGACTCCTCCTGAGCCCGCTCCATATGCTGCAGGGGTCGGCTACTGTGTGTAACAGACCCCCCGCTGCTGGTGTCTCTCTGATAACAGAGTCCGGCTCCGCCAGACTCTCTTATCAGAGAGATGATTTATGCGGAGGAGCCGGAGCTGCACGGAGAGCGGCTGGAGAGGGAGAGCGGGAGAGGAGGACGGAGGAGAAGGCTGGAGGGAGAGCGGGAGGTCCGGGAGAGAGGACGGAGGAGAAGGCTGGAGGGAGAGCGGGATGTCCAGGAGAGGAGCCGGAGCTGCACAGAAGAGAGCGGGAGGTCACGGAGAGAGGAGGACGGAGAAGGCTGGAGGTGGGGAGGATGAAGAGGGAGAGCGGGGGTCTGTGAGATCCGGGGGAAGTGCAGCACATGTGAGGATCCAGCCGGCTGGCAGGTGGGGGAGGTGGCCGGGGCTGAGAGGAGCAGATAAGATCGGCTGTAGTGTGTGGGATCCTGTGTAACCTCCTCTTCTCTTCCTCCGCAATCTTGGTAACTGGTGCAGCAGAGCTGTCTTAGTGGTGGGTGGTGCAGGAGAGCTGTCTTAGTGATAGCTGATGTAGCAGAGCTGTCTTAGTGATAGCTGATGCAGCAGAGCTGTCTTAGTGATAGCTGATGCAGCAGAGCTGTCTTAGTGATAGCTGATGTAGCAGAGCTGTCTTAGTGATAGCTGATGTAGCAGAGCTGTCTTAGTGGTGGGTGGTGCAGCAGAGCTGTCTTAGTGGTGGGTGGTGCAGCAGAGCTGTCTTAGTGATAGCTGATGTAGCAGAGCTGTCTTAGTGATAGCTGATGTAGCAGAGCTGTCTTAGTGATAGCTGATGTAGCAGAGCTGTCTTAGTGATAGCTGATGTAGCAGAGCTGTCTTAGTGGTGGGTGGTGCAGCAGAGCTGTCTTAGTGGTGGGTGGTGCAGCAGAGCTGTCTTAGTGATAGCTGATGTAGCAGAGCTGTCTTAGTGATAGCTGATGTAGCAGAGCTGTCTTAGTGATAGCTGATGTAGCAGAGCTGTCTTAGTGATATCGGATGTAGCAGAGCTGTCTTAGTGATAGCTGATGTAGCAGAGCTGTCTTAGTGGTGGGTGGTGCAGGAGAGCTGTCTTAGTGATAGCTGATGTAGCAGAGCTGTCTTAGTGATATCGGATGTAGCAGAGCTGTCTTAGTGATATCGGATGTAGCAGAGCTGTCTTAGTGATAGCTGATGCAGCAGAGCTGTCTTAGTGATAGCTGATGCAGGAGAGCTGTCTTAGTGGTGGGTGGTGCAGGAGAGCTGTCTTAGTGGTGGGTGGTGCAGGAGAGCTGTCTTAGTGATAGCTGATGTAGCAGAGCTGTCTTAGTGATAGCTGATGTAGCAGAGCTGTCTTAGTGATAGCTGATGTAGCAGAGCTGTCTTAGTGATAGCTGATGTAGCAGAGCTGTCTTAGTGATAGCTGATGTAGCAGAGCTGTCTTAGTGATAGCTGATGTAGCAGAGCTGTCTTAGTGATAGCTGATGTAGCAGAGCTGTCTTAGTGATAGCTGATGTAGCAGAGCTGTCTTAGTGATAGCTGATGTAGCAGAGCTGTCTTAGTGATAGCTGATGTAGCAGAGCTGTCTTAGTGATAGCTGATGTAGCAGAGCTGTCTTAGTGATAGCTGATGTAGCAGAGCTGTCTTAGTGATAGCTGATGTAGCAGAGCTGTCTTAGTGATAGCTGATGTAGCAGAGCTGTCTTAGTGATAGCTGATGTAGCAGAGCTGTCTTAGTGATAGCTGATGTAGCAGAGCTGTCTTAGTGATAGCTGATGTAGCAGAGCTGTCTTAGTGATAGCTGATGTAGCAGAGCTGTCTTAGTGATAGCTGATGTAGCAGAGCTGTCTTAGTGATAGCTGATGTAGCAGAGCTGTCTTAGTGATAGCTGATGTAGCAGAGCTGTCTTAGTGATAGCTGATGTAGCAGAGCTGTCTTAGTGATAGCTGATGTAGCAGAGCTGTCTTAGTGATAGCTGATGTAGCAGAGCTGTCTTAGTGATAGCTGATGCAGCAGAGCTGTCTTAGTGATAGCTGATGTAGCAGAGCTGTCTTAGTGATAGCTGATGCAGCAGAGCTGTCTTAGTGATATCGGATGTAGCAGAGCTGTCTTAGTGATATCGGATGTAGCAGAGCTGTCTTAGTGATATCGGATGTAGCAGAGCTGTCTTAGTGTTATCTGATGTAGCAGAGCTGTCTTAGTGATAGCTGATGTAGCAGAGCTGTCTTAGTGATAGCTGATGTAGCAGAGCTGTCTTAGTGATAGCTGATGTAGCAGAGCTGTCTTAGTGATAGCTGATGTAGCAGAGCTGTCTTAGTGATAGCTGATGTAGCAGAGCTGTCTTAGTGATAGCTGATGCAGCAGAGCTGTCTTAGTGATAGCTGATGCAGCAGAGCTGTCTTAGTGATAGCTGATGCAGCAGAGCTGTCTTAGTGATAGCTGATGCAGCAGAGCTGTCTTAGTGATAGCTGATGCAGCAGAGCTGTCTTAGTGATAGCTGATGCAGCAGAGCTGTCTTAGTGATAGCTGATGCAGCAGAGCTGTCTTAGTGATAGCTGATGCAGCAGAGCTGTCTTAGTGATAGCTGATGCAGCAGAGCTGTCTTAGTGATAGCTGATGCAGCAGAGCTGTCTTAGTGATAGCTGATGCAGCAGAGCTGTCTTAGTGATAGCTGATGCAGCAGAGCTGTCTTAGTGATAGCTGATGCAGCAGAGCTGTCTTAGTGATAGCTGATGCAGCAGAGCTGTCTTAGTGATAGCTGATGCAGCAGAGCTGTCTTAGTGAGAGCTGATGCAGCAGAGCTGTCTTAGTGATAGCTGATGCAGCAGAGCTGTCTTAGACAGATATCACTAACTTTATTTTTAACACAATAAAATAAAAATAGGCCAAAAATTGGTATCACTGTAATAGTGCAGGGGTATTATATTTCTACCATTTTTTTTTTTTTTCTTTTATACTTTACTAAGTATCGAACTGGTATTGAGTATCGAAATAAAAAAGTTAGTATCGGTATCGAACTCAAAATTCTGGTATCGTGACATCACTATTGTAATGTCCTCTATAGTATATACCCCTGCTGTAATGTCCTCCATAGTAAATATACCCCATTCACTCATACTCACCTGATCTGGGCGGGGGATGGGTCTTCTCTCTTCTCTCCTGGTTCCTTCAGCATGGCAGCCGCTGTGACAGATCGTCCAGCTAAAGAAATCAGGTTTCCTACCACTTGAGGTCCCGTCGGCGCGCTGTCCTCTCCTCAGTGAGGTCAGAGGGGAGGAGAGGGGTGGGGGGGGGGTCGCAGCAGGAGAGTGTTGTTCGGGATCCTCCAGGAAGCCTCTATCAGGGGGAAGTCTGAGGAGCCTGCCGGGCGGGAGATGTGTCAACACACAGTTAACCCTACACCCAGGCCTGTATTTAGAGTTCATGCTGCCCTAGGCACTTTGCATGCTGAGGCGCCCTCCCCCCCCCCCCTTCCCCTCGGCACTGACAGGTTACCTGCATGGTGTATACTGGGTGCTGGAGGCCGGCACTCCAGCACCCAGTACTACTGAGCGGCCCCCCCCCCCGGCTGGCAATAGTACTAGGTACTGGGGTGCCGCTTTGCTTGATGCCCGCTCTTCTCATCAAACAGACGTGATGGAGGAAGGAAGGAGGCCGGGGACTTAATTTGGGGACCACTTCTGTCCAGTGTCGGACTGGGGCACCTGGGGCCCACCAGTGTAGAACCAGTGAAATGTGACATGCTGACCCGCTCCTTTCCTGGATTCATCTGTATCTGTGACAAATCCCTTGTGGCAGATCAGAATACATAGATCTGTGGGGGCTCAGTGCAGGGAAGTGACCCCAGAACATCACTAATAGGGGACAGAACAAAAACATCTCCCCCTATCCCCTATTAGTGATGTTCTGGGGTCACTTCCCTACACTGAGCCCCCACAGATCTATGTATTCTTATATGCCACAAAGCATCCAGTGTATAATGCACCCAGGACCCAACTACAACAGCTGCAGGCACTACAACGCCCAGCATTTACTGACAGTCTGCAGCCCTCAGCATACGCTGGGAGTTGTAGTGCCTGCAGCTCTTGTAGTTGGGTCCTAGTTTAAAAATTTGCGCTAGTGTACTGTAGTGACCCCGGGGCTGTGTCAGTACACTACCGCAAACAATACACTGACCCATTAAGACCCCAATGGTGCACAGGCTCTGCACACTATAGAAGTGATTATAGTGCAGTTACTAATGACTCACGGGTGACGTCTTCTCCTATTGCCGTCGCTCACACTTCGCTTTCTTCTCCATCTGGAGCAGCCATCATGAAGACTTCTCCGACCACAACTCATCTGCAGGCGGGCAGCTGGGGGTGACTGGGGAAGGAAGGCAGCTGGGGGTGACTGGGGAAGGGAGGCAGCTGGGGGTGACTGGGGAAGGGAGGCAGCTGGGGGTGACTGGGGAAGGGAGGCAGCTGGGGGTGACTGGGGAAGGGAGGCAGCTGGGGGTGACTGGGGAAGGGAGGCAGCTGGGGGTGACTGGGGAAGGGAGGCAGGGATAGCAGCTGGGGCAACAGGGGGAGGGGAAGAAGCTGGGGGGCAGGGAGAGCAGCTGGGGCGACCGGGGAGGGGGAGAACCTGGGGAACAGGAGGAGCAGCTGGGGTGACAGGGGGAGAAGATGGGAGGGCAGCTGGGGTGGCAGGGGGAGGCGGAGAAGCTGGGGTGACAGGGGGAGAAGATGGGAGGGCAGCTGGGGTTGCAGGGGGAGAAGATGGGGGGCGGCTGGGGTTGCAGGGGGAGAAGATGGGGGGGGGCGGCTGGGGTTGCAGGGGGAGAAGATGGGGGGGCGGCTGGGGTTGCAGGGGGAGAAGATGGGGGGCGGCTGGGGTTGCAGGGGGAGAAGATGGGGGGCGGCTGGGGTTGCAGGGGGAGAAGATGGGAGGGCGGCTGGGGTGGCAGGGGGAGGGGGAGAAGCTGGAGTGACAGGGGGAGAAAATGGGAGGGCAGCTGGGGTGGCAGGGGGAGAAGCTGGGGGGCAGGGAGAGCAGCTGGGGCGACTGGGGGAGGGGGAGAACATGGGGAACAGGGGGGGCAACAGGGGGAGAAGATGGGCGGGCAGCTGGGGTGGCAGGGGGAGAAGATGGGAGGGCGGCTGGGGTTGCAGGGGGAGAAGATGGGAGGGCGGCTGGGGTGGCAGGGGGAGAAGATGGGAGGGCGGCTGGGGTTGCAGGGGGAGAAGATGGGAGGGCGGCTGGGGTGGCAGGGGGAGAAGATGGGAGGGCGGCTGGGGTTGCAGGGGGAGAAGATGGGAGGGCGGCTGGGGTGGCAGGGGGAGAAGATGGGAGGGCGGCTGGGGTTGCAGGGGGAGAAGATGGGAGGGCGGCTGGGGTGGCAGGGGGAGAAGATGGGAGGGCGGCTGGGGTTGCAGGGGGAGAAGATGGGAGGGCGGCTGGGGTTGCAGGGGGAGAAGATGGGAGGGCGGCTGGGGTTGCAGGGGGAGAAGATCGGGGGGCTGGGGGAGAAGATCGGGGTAAATTGGGGTGGCAGGGGGTGATGATGGGTGGGGGCAGCTGAGGTGACAGGCAGGGAGGGAAGAGTGAGCGGTTGGGGGGCTCAGGGATCAGCTGGGTGGCAGGGGGACCAGCCGGGGGATTAGCTGGCTGGCAGGGAGACCAGCCGGAGGATCAGCAGGGCGGCAGGTACAGAGGCAGGCTGAAAGTCTCCCCCATGCAGCGCCGGCGTGAGCTTCCGGTACAGACAGGCCGGAAGCTCACAGTGCAGCCCCGCGATGCCCGAACTTCTTCCCCGCTCAGCAGCGTGCGTGTGACGTCATCACGCCGCTGCCAAACAGGAGAGAGGTTCGGGCATCGCGGGGCTGCACTGTGAGCTTCCGGCCTGTCTGTACCGGAAGCTCACGCCGGCGCTGCATGGGGGAGACTTTTTCAGCCTGCCTCTGTACCTGCCTGATCCCCCGGCCGACCCATCACTCCCCTGAGCCCCCCCCCCCCCCCCCCCAAAAACCGCCCGGGCGCGGATGTTAGCGCCGGGGCGGCGGAGGGGTCTAACAAAAAAAAAAAAATTGCTCCAGAACTCCCCTTCCGGGTTCCGGCTGGTGGGGGCCCCCAAGTGGTGGAGGCCCAGGGGCACGTGCCCCTTGTGCCCCCTCTTTAATCCGGCCATGTACCCGGGGGCTGTAGTGCGGGATAGCTGGCTGCTGTAGTGCGGGATAGCCGGGGGCTGTAGTGCGGGATAGCCGGGGGCTGTAGTGCGGGATACCCGGGGGCTGTAGTGCGGGATAGCTGGCTGCTGTAGTGTGGGATAGCTGGCTGCTGTAGTGTGGGATAGCCGGGGACTGTAGTGCGGGATAGCCGGGGACTGTAGTGCGGGATAGCTGGCTGCTGTAGTGTGGGATAGCTGGCTGCTGTAGTGTGGGATAGCCGGGGACTGTAGTGCGGGATAGCCGGGGGCTGTAGTGCGGGATAGCTGGCTGCTGTAGTGTGGGATAGCTGGCTGCTGTAGTGTGGGATAGCCGGGGACTGTAGTGCGGGATAGCCGGGGACTGTAGTGCGGGATAGCTGGCTGCTGTAGTGTGGGATAGCCGGGGACTGTAGTGTGGGATAGCTGGCTGCAGTAGTGTGGGATAGGCGGGGGCTGTAGTGCGAGATAGCCGGGGGCTGTAGTGCGGGATAGCCGGGGGCTGTAGTGCGGGATAGTCGGAGGCTGTAGTGCGGGATAGCCGGGAGCTGTAGTGCGGGATAGCCGGGGACTGTAGTGCGGGATAGCCGGGGACTGTAGTGCGGGATAGCTGGCTGCTGTAGTGCGGGATAGCCGGGGACTGTAGTGCGGGATAGCCAGGGGCTGTAGTGCGGGATAGCCGGGGGCTGTAGTGCGGGATACCCGGGGGCTGTAGTGCGGGATAGCTGGCTGCTGTAGTGCGGGATAGCCGGGGACTGTAGTGCGGGATAGCCAGGGGCTGTAGTGCGGGATAGCCGGGGGCTGTAGTGCGGGATAGCCGGGGGCTGTAGTGCGGGATACCCGGGGGCTGTAGTGCGGGATAGCTGGCTGCTGTAGTGTGGGATAGCTGGCTGCTGTAGTGTGGGATAGCCGGGGACTGTAGTGCGGGATAGCCGGGGACTGTAGTGCGGGATAGCTGGCTGCTGTAGTGTGGGATAGCCGGGGACTGTAGTGCGGGATAGCTGGCTGCTGTAGTGTGGGATAGCTGGCTGCAGTAGTGTGGGATAGCCGGGGGCTGTAGTGCGGGATAGCCGGGAGCTGTAGTGCGGGATAGCCGGGGGCTGTAGTGCGGGATAGCCAGGGGCTGTAGTGCGGGATAGCCGGGGGTTGTGGTGCGGGATCACCGGGTGCTGTAGTGCGCGATAGCTGTGTGGTGTAGTGCGGGATAGCCGGGGGCTGTAGTGCGAGATAGCCGGGGGCTGTAGTGCGGGATAGTCGGAGGCTGTAGTGCGGGATAGCCGGGAGCTGTAGTACGGGATAGCCGGGGACTGTAGTGCGGGATAGCCGGGGACTGTAGTGCGGGATAGCTGGCTGCTGTAGTGCGGGATAGCCGGGGACTGTAGTGCGGGATAGCCAGGGGCTGTAGTGCGGGATAGCCGGGGGCTGTAGTGCGGGATAGCCGGGGGCTGTAGTGCGGGATACCCGGGGGCTGTAGTGCGGGATAGCTGGCTGCTGTAGTGCGGGATAGCCGGGGACTGTAGTGCGGGATAGCCAGGGGCTGTAGTGCGGGATAGCCGGGGGCTGTAGTGCGGGATAGCCGGGGGCTGTAGTGCGGGATAGCCGGGGGCTGTAGTGCGGGATACCCGGGGGCTGTAGTGCGGGATAGCTGGCTGCTGTAGTGTGGGATAGCTGGCTGCTGTAGTGTGGGATAGCCGGGGACTGTAGTGCGGGATAGCCGGGGACTGTAGTGCGGGATAGCTGGCTGCTGTAGTGTGGGATAGCCGGGGACTGTAGTGCGGGATAGCTGGCTGCTGTAGTGTGGGATAGCTGGCTGCAGTAGTGTGGGATAGCCGGGGGCTGTAGTGCGGGATAGCCGGGGGCTGTAGTGCGGGATAGCCGGGAGCTGTAGTGCGGGATAGCCGGGGGCTGTAGTGCGGGATAGCCAGGGGCTGTAGTGCGGGATAGCCGGGGGCTGTAGTGCGGGATAGCCGGGGGCTGTAGTACGGGATCACCGGGTGCTGTAGTGCAGGATCACCGGGTGCTGTAGTGCGGGATAGCCGGGTGCTGTAGTGCGGGATAACCATGTGGTGTAGTGCGGGATAGCCGGGGGCTGTAGTGCGGGATAGCCGGGGGCTGTAGTGCGGGATAGCCGGGGGCTGTAGTACGGGATCACCGGGTGCTGTAGTGCAGGATCACCGGGTGCTGTAGTGCGGGATAGCCGGGTGCTGTAGTGCGGGATAACCATGTGGTGTAGTGTGGGATAGCCGTGTGGTGTAGTGCGGGATAGTCGGGGGCCGTAATGTGGGATAGCCGGGAGCTGTAGTGCGTTATAGCCGAGGGCTGTAGTGCGGGATAGCCGGGGACTGTAGTGCGGGATAGCCGGGGGCTGTAGTACAGGATCACCGGGTGCTGTAGTGCAGGATCACCGGGTGCTGTAGTGTGGGATAGCCGGGAGCTGTAGTGCGGGATCACCATGTGGTGTAGTGCGGAATAGCCGAGTGGTGTAGTGCGGGATAGCCGGGGGCTGTAGTGTGGGATTACCGGGTGCTGTAGTGCGGGATAACCATGTAGTGTAGTGCGGGATAGCCGGGGGCTGTAGTGCGGGATCACCATGTGGTGTAGTGCGGGATAGCCGTGTGGTGTAGTGTGGAATAGCCGAGTGGTTTAGTGTGGGATAGCCGGGTGCTGTAGTACAGGATCACCGGGTGCTGTAGTGCGGGATTACCATGTGGTGTAGTGCGGGATAACCATATGGTGTAGTGCGGGATAGTCGGGGGCTGTAGTGCGGGATCACCATTTGGTGTAGTGCGGGATAGCCGCGTGGTGTACTGCGGAATAGCCGGGTGGTGTAGTGCGGGATAGCCGGGGGCTGTAGTGTGGGATCACCGGGTGCTGTAGTGCGGGATAGCCGTGTGGTGTAGTGCAGAATATCCGCGTGGTGTAGTGCGGGATAGCCGGGGGCTGTAGTTGTAAAACCTGGAGTCGTGGATCCACTGAACCGTCACTAGCGATGGCACTAACCTCACCAGGGAGCGGAGTCTAAGGGGCCGCTGGTTTTCACAAATCCCCTGCACAACTTGGAATCACCTCCATATTTACTCGGGAGAGCCAGTCGAAGTCTCGAAGAGGCTACAGGAGGTGGTGAGCGCTGAGCTGTAGTATTCTGCTGTAAGGCGGCAGTCAGTTGCTGGATCTGCTGCGACTGTTGCTGGATTTGTTGAGCCTGATGAGCGACCACTCTGGCTACGTCACAGAGATCAGGCACCTCGCCTGGATCCATGGTTGGAGCCTACTGTAATGCCTGGAGTCGTGGATCCACTGGACCGTCACTAGCGATGGCACTAACCTCACCAGGGAGCGGAGTCTAAGGGGCCGCTGGTTTTCACCAGAGCCCGCCGCATGGCGGGATGGACTTGCTGCGGCAGGCGACCCCCAGGTCGCTACCCCTGGCTTGGTTGCTAGTGACGGCAGGCGAGGCGTGGCAGGAGCAGTAGGCAGGAGATAGTGCAGGCAGAGGTCTGTAGGCGTAATCGCAGGTGGCGGACAGGACTCAGGAACAATGGGAAGGCAGCGGGCAGGGACTAGGGACAAGGACTGCGGACAGGAACAAGGAACAAGGACTAAGGTCAGGAACGACAGGGAGCTGGGCCAAATGCTATGGGAAGCATGCAGAGGCTCCAACACCTGTAGTGGGGCAGGGCTGGAATTTATAGGGAGAGATTAGTGCAACTTCCAATTAGGGGCGGACTGGCCCTTTAAATCTGAGACAGCGCGCGCGTGCCCTAGTAGGCCGGTCTTTTGAACTCCCGGATGCCCGGCCACCATAGAGGAATGACCCCACTTCAAGATCCGTCTTCGAAGAGCAGGGCGCACATAGGTCTTTCCGGGAGGCAATCTTTGAAGAGTAGATGTGGCGACTGGCACTAGGCGATCGGGAGGTATAATGTGGCGAGGAGAGTCCTCTTGTCCCATGACGTCAGATGCTCAGGAGAGAGCATTGGCTTTCACGTTCTTCTCAGCCGGACGGAAATGGATAACGAAGTTGAAACGTGAAAAGAAAAGCGACCACCTGGCCTGCCGGGGATTGAGACGTTGGGACGATTGGAGGTAGAGAAGATTCTTGTGGTCCGTGTAGATATTTACCGGATGCCTAGCCCCCTCTAGGAGATGACGCCACTCCTCCAGTGCCAACTTAATCGCCAAGAGTTCTCGGTCGCCAATAGTATAGTTCCTCTCGGCAGGGGAGAAAGTCTTTGAGAAGAACCAACAGGTTCGGGTTTTGCCTGATGTGTCCCTTTGCGAGAGGACGGCTCCAGCGCCTACTGAAGATGCGTCGACCTCAAGTGAAAACGGCTTGGTGGCATCCGGGCGAACTAGAGCAGGAGCAGAAGCAAAGGCTGACTTTAGGCTAGTGAAGGCTTGCTCGGCCTCAGGTGGCCAATGCCTGGGATCCGCCTTCTTCTTAGTGAGAGCCACGATGGGTGCGACCAGGGTAGAGAAGTGTGGGATGAACTGCCGATAGTAGTTGGCAAATCCTAGGAGGCGTTGGATAGCTCTGAGTCCCACAGGACGTGGCCACTGGAGAACAGCTGAGAGCTTGGCCGGATCCATTTGTAGACCCTGGTCGGAGACGATATACCCAAGAAACGGAAGACTGCGTTGATGGAAAACGCACTTCTCTAGCTTGGCGTACAAATGATTGGCCCGTAGTCTTCGTAGGACCTGACGTACTTGTGTCACGTGAGTCTGCTGGTCAGGGGAGAAGACCAAAATGTCGTCAAGATAGACAATGACGCAGACATAGAGGAGGTCACGGAAGATGTCATTGACGAATTCCTGGAAAACCGCTGGAGCATTACATAGGCCGAATGGCATGACCAGGTATTCGTAGTGCACATCTCTGGTGTTAAAAGCCTTCCATTCATCTCCTTCACGAATACGGATTAAATTGTACGCTCCCCTGAGGTCCAGCTTAGAAAAGGTCTTGGCTCCACGGAGACGGTCAAATAGTTCAGGGATAAGTGGAAGAGGATATCGGTTCTTGACTGTCACCTTATTTAGGCCCCTGTAGTCTATGCATGGGCGAAGAGAACCGTCCTTCTTCTGCACAAAGAAGAATCCTGCGCCAGCAGGGGACGTGGATTTGCGAATGAAACCCTTCTGTAGATTCTCCCGGATGTAGAAAGACATGGCCTCAGTCTCGGGCACGGAGAGAGGGTACACCCGACCTCGTGGAGGAGAAGTTCCAGGCAGGAGGTCTATGGGAAAATTATATGTCCGGTGAGGGGGTAGAGAGTCCGCCTCTTTGGCAGAAAAGAGGTCAGCCAAGTATTGGTATTCTGCCGGTAGGCCGGGTAGAGGCTTGACGGAGTCAGGTGACGTCATAGAGCACTTGGGCTGAGGAAGCTTCAGACACCGGTTAGGACAGTCCAGACCCCAACTGAGAATCTCCCCGGTTCTCCAGTCTAGCTTAGGGGTATGTAATTGCAGCCAAGGTAGACCCAGCAGGATGTCGGAAGAGGAATGGTGCAAGACGTAGAAGGAGATCTTCTCCTGATGTAAAGCGCCCACCTGGAGGACTTGAGGTGCAGTCTGGTAGAGCACAGCTTCAGCAAGAGTCTCGCCCATGACCGAGGAGATAGACAGGGATCGGGCTAGCTGGATCACGGGTAGCCGCCATCTTTGGACCAAGGTAGCTGCAATGAAACTGTCCGCAGACCCGGAGTCGATGAAGGCAGTAGTCTGGTGAATTTGTCCTGAGGGTGTCTGGATGGAAACTGGCATAGACAATCTTGGAGAGGTGGCATTCACACCTAGGGAGGCCTCTCCTACCGGACCTAGGTGCGTGCGTTTCCCGGACACTGAGGACGTTGGGGACATCTCTGCCGGAAGTGATCAGAGCCACCGCAATAGAGACAGAGATTCGGCTCTAGTCGGCGAGCCCTCTCATGAGGAGTCAGGCGAACTCGTTCTACTTGCATGGAAACCTCAGGAGTCGACTGGGGTACAGGAGCAGCAGGATTCTGGAAAACCGGTGCCAGGCGGTGATGGCAACGGGGCAGGCTTAGTCGACGTTCTTGCCGGACCTCCTCCTCTCTCTCGGAAAATCGGTTGTCGACTCTGGTAGCCAGTAGGATTAGATCGTTTAGAGATGTAGGGAGGTCGCGGGCGGAGAGCACGTCTTTCACCCGACTGGATAGGCCCTTCTTGAAGGTGGCTATTAGAGCGGCCTCATTCCAGTCTAATTCAGCTGCCAGAGTGCAGACCTGGATGGCGTAGTCACCAACAGAGGAGCTCCCTTGAGAGAGGTTGAGGAGAGCAGTCTCAGCTGAAGAAGCACGGGCAGGTTCCTCAAAGACGGAGCGAAACTCGGCCAGGAAGGTTCGGAGATTGGCAGCAACAGGGTCATCTCGGTCCCACAGCGGCGTGGCACAGGCCAGAGCTCTACCCTCCAATAGGCTGATGATGAAAGCCACTTTAGAGCGCTCGATGGGAAACTGACCACTTAAGAGTTCAATATGCATGGTGCATTGAGTCACAAATCCCCTGCACAACTTGGAATCACCTCCATATTTACTCGGGAGAGCCAGTCGAAGTCTCGAAGAGGCTACAGGAGGTGGTGAGCGCTGAGCTGTAGTATTCTGCTGTAAGGCGGCAGTCAGTTGCTGGATCTGCTGCGACTGTTGCTGGATT
The DNA here is from genome assembly GCA_027789725.1 of Dendropsophus ebraccatus. Classification (NCBI taxonomy): domain Eukaryota; kingdom Metazoa; phylum Chordata; class Amphibia; order Anura; family Hylidae; genus Dendropsophus; species Dendropsophus ebraccatus. Next base: position 135,964,822 of record JAQFWZ010000002.1, on the reverse strand, counting down.
TGTTGAGCCTGATGAGCGACCACTCTGGCTACGTCACAGAGATCAGGCACCTCGCCTGGATCCATGGTTGGAGCCTACTGTAATGCCTGGAGTCGTGGATCCACTGGACCGTCACTAGCGATGGCACTAACCTCACCAGGGAGCGGAGTCTAAGGGGCCGCTGGTTTTCACCAGAGCCCGCCGCATGGCGGGATGGACTTGCTGCTGCAGGCGACCCCCAGGTCGCTACCCCTGGCTTGGTTGCTTGTGACGGCAGGCTAGGTGTGGCAGGAGCAGTAGGCAGGAGACAGTGCAGGCAGAGGTCTGTAGGCGTAATCGCAGGTGGCGGACAGGACGACAGGGAGCTGGGCCAAACGCTATGGGAAGCATGCAGAGGCTCCAACACCTGTAGTGGGGCAGGGCTGGAATTTATAGGGAGAGATTAGTGCAACTTCCAATTAGAGGCGGACTGGCCCTTTAAATCTGAGACAGCCGGCGCGCGTGCACCCTAGGAGGCAGGGACGCGCGCCGGCCGGCACAGACGGAGACAGGAGCAGGGCGAGGTAAGGTGCCCCCCGGGGCCGAACAGGTAGAAGTGCCGGGTCCCTGCACAAGGCCCCCGGTGGCTGCATGCAGCAGAGAGAGGTCGCGGCGGCGGCCCGAAGCACGGGCCCCCGCCGCGGCCGTGACAGTAGTGCAGGATAGCTGGGGGCTGTAGTGCAGGATATCCGGGGGCTGCAGTGCGGGATAGCCGGGTGATGTTGTGGTGACGGCGGGCCGGATGGTGTTGCCTCTCGGGGATGTTTAGGGTCACTTGGGCACTTGTCACGGTAGCCTGGAGTAGTATTCAACCCACCTGGACTGTTGGTACAGCCACACACAGACAGAGAGAATAGCCCAAGTGTACAGGGGTGTGCAGGTGCTTCAAGAGTAGACCAGAGTCCTGTGCGTTTTGGTAAAAATAAAATACTTTTCTAAATAGTAACTGTGCAAATGTGGTAATCGGCCAGTTACTGTGATGTTGTTTGTCACGACGCCAGCACTGTAGTAGTACACAGGTGTGATCTTAATACCTCGGCCGGTTTATGTCCCCAAATGGTCGGTAACTTCCAGGTTTGTTGCAGGTCACTTGGGCACTTGTCACGGCAACCTGGAGTGGTAGTTGACCCACCTGGGATGTCGGTACCGCCACCCACAGAGAAGGGGGAAAAATAACCCAAGGTAGAGAGTGGTGCGTAGGTGCAGGAAGATAAGACAGAGTCCCGTGCGTTTAGTATAAATATGGAACACTTTCCTGAACAATGTTGCAGGTGAACAGTACACTGAATACAGGTAGTGCAGGTCTTGATAAACTTGGTTGCTAACAGTAGAATAAAATCAGTGACTTTTAGAAGTAGGTGCTTGTTAGAAGTAAGTGCTTTGTAGAGGTAGAGAGAGGAGATGAGTTGCCAGAGGAGCCCTGCCCAATGTAGATTCTGTACTCTGCTGGAACAGGAGTGAAGAGAAAAAGAGATAAGTGATAGTCATACTAACTTATAGACTATAGTCTGACCGCCTTCTGCCCCCTAATTGCGTAGAACTCGTCCTAGGTGGGTAGAACAAGTCCCAGTTATCGGTTATCTGGGTGTAGCAGACTTTCAATATTACCTGGTTGTCCTGCGCAGTAGGATACGTAGACCTATTCCTGTAGCTTTGTCCTACTGGGGTCGATTCCTCTTGTTTCAGGAAAGCGCCCTGCACTTTTTAGACACTTTACTAGCGTGGGCTAGTGTTAGGAAGGGAACTGGGAAGACAACAGACTTGTGCAACCTTAACACTGGCACCCGCCCCAGCTCGCCCTACCTACTTGCCACAACAGCTCTAAATAATTGCGGACAATTCCCTACGTTGTAGTAAGTGCAAACACGAAACAAGACAAGATGAAACTCACACAACAAAAGAAAAGTCAGCGGGCAAGGTTGGCAACAAACGGGCAGCAGAAGTACAAAGTCAGAATCCACAAGCAAGGTCGAGGTCATGAAATCCAAAATTCAGAATAATTAATCCAGCAAGGTAAGTGCAGGGAGAACTAAGAAACATGGAACGGATCACAGAAGACATAAGCAAAGAACATAATAAAACCAGGAAGGGATTATGGCCAAAAGCGCAGTCTTTGGCGCAGAGGTCGAATCTTCGCTGCAGAGGGTGGCACTGATGCCTTTTCAGGCACGACCATGACAGCTAGGGTGTTCTAAGTGGCTTCTCTCCCCTTAAGGTAGCTTCATTGTTCACTGCATCATTGTAGTGGTGGCTTGCATAAAAGTCTCTTTCAGAGTTAGGGTACTATTACACAGAACGATAATCGGCCGATTCGGCCGATTATCATTCCATGTAATAAATACAACGGTCAGCTGATGACAACGATCAACGGCTGATCGTTGATATCGGTTCTGACCTATTTTTGTTGGGTGCCGACCGCGCACCGCTACGTGTAATAGCGGTGCGCGGGCGGCGACTAACGATATACATGACCCATCCACGTTACAGGGCTGCGGTCTTCTTCTCAACAGGTCCCGCGCGCTGTAACGTCAGAGTGGCCTGTCAGCTGACAGGCCGCCTGGCCAATCACAGGCCGCGGCGGTCCTGGCCTGTGATTGGCTGAGTGGCCTGTCAGCTGACAGGCCACTCTGACGTTACAGCGCGCAGGACCTGGTGAGAAGAAGACCGCAGCAGCAGCCCTGGAACGTGGATGGGTAATGTATATAGTTATGCAAGGGCTGCAAGGACATCGGTTATACACAACATTGGCAGTGTTATATCAAGCCTGGTTATATACAACATTGGCAGTGTTACATACAGCCTGGTTATATGCAACATTGGCAGTGTTATATACAGCCTGGTTATACACAACATTGGCAGTGTTACATACAGCCTGGTTATATGCAACATTGTCAGTGTTATATACAGCCTGGTTATATACAACATTGTCAGTGTTACATACAGAGCCTGGTTATATACAACATTGGCAGTGTTATATACAGCCTGGTTATACACAACATTGGCAGTGTTACATACAGCCTGGTTATATGCAACATTGTTAGTGTTATATACAGCCTGGTTATATACAACATTGGCAGTGTTATATACAGAGCCTGGTTATATACAACATTGGCAGTGTTGTATACAGCCTGGTTATACACAACATTGGCAGTGTTATATCAAGCCTGGTTATATACAACATGGTCAGTGTTATATACAGCCTGGTTATATACAACATTGTCAGTGTTACATACAGAGCCTGGTTATATACAACATTGGCAGTGTTATATACAGAACCTTGTTATATACAACATTGGCAGTGTTATATACAAAGCCTAGTTATATACAACATTGGCAGTGTTTTATACAGCCTGGTTATGTACAAAATTGGCAGTGTTATTGCCAGGTACATAGACATAAAGATTTTTTACCTGATACAACTCTAGAGCAGCAACATATAATTGTCCATGCGGAAAACATGCAGAATCCAGATTTATGCCGCCACCTGCAGTGATCAGCCTTAAGCCTTGTTTATTGTCATTGCAAAGGCTGCCTAACAGGAAACTGCAATCGTCTAAAAGGTATTGTTTTACCTATGTTAATCAGTGGAATTCGTGTATAGTTGGAGGGGTTCTGTATAACCTAAAGTGTATAGTTTTTAGGGGTCCTGTATACCTGTAGTGTATAGTTGGGGGGAGGGGGGCTGTATACCTGCAGTGTATAGTTGGTGGAGGTCCTGTATACCTTTAGTTTATAGTTTGAGGGTCCTGGATAACTATAGTTTACGGTTCGGGGGTCCTGGATACCTGTAGTGTATAGTTGTGGGGTCCAGTATAGCTGTAGTGTATAGTTTGGGGGTCCTGTAATACCTGTAGTGTATAGTTTGGGGATATTGTATACCTGTAGTATATAGTTGGTGAAGGTGCTGTATACCTGTAGTGTAGAATTGGGGGGCCTGGTATACCTTCCCTGTATAGTTTGGAGGTCCTGGATACCTGTAATGTATAGTCCATGGAGATGCTGTATACCTGTAGTTTATAGTTGGTGGAGGTGCAGTATACGTCTAGTATATTGTTTGGGGGCCCTGTATACCTGTAGTGTAGAGTTGGGGGGTCCTGTATATCTGTACTATGTAGTTTGGGGGTCCTGTATACCTGGAGTATATAGTTGGTGGAGGTGCTATATACCTGTAGTCTATAGTTGGTGGAGGTCCTGTATACCTGTAGTGTAGAGTTGGGGGGTCCTATATACTCGTAGTGTATAGTTGGTGGAGGTCCTGTATACCTGGAGTATATAGTTGGTGGAGGTGCTATATACCTGTAGTGTATAGTTGGTGGAGGTGCTATATACCTGTAGTGTATAGTTGGTGGAGGTGCTGTATACCTGTAGTGTATTGTTTGGGGGTCCTATATACCTGTAGTGTAGAGTTAGGGGGGTCCTGTACATCTGTACTTTATAGTTTGGGGTCCTGTATACCTGTAATATATAGTTGGCGGAGGTCCTGTATACCTGTAGTGTATAGTTTGGGGGTCCTGTATACCTGTAGTGTATAGTTTGGGGGTCCTGTATACCTGTAGTATAGAGTTGGTGGAGGTGCTGTATACCTGTAGTATAGAGTTGGTAGAGTTGGTGGAGGTCCCATATACCTGTAGTGTATAGTTTGGGGTCCTGTGAAAATGAAAGTAGTGACATCCAACTGCCATTACTGCTGGGGAGCTGCAGCACTAATGATGTCACCTGTGTGTGCAGTGTGGAGATTCTCCCATTCATTTCTATGGGGCACTCTTCCCCCTTTGCTCCCGTCCCATACATCTGGCAAGGACGGGATCTTCACTCTAACCTTCCCGGGCACCCAATGTATCTGTGTGCCAAATTTGGGGGTCAAACGGTTCAGGCGTTTGATAGTCTATATGGGACAGACTTTCATTTTTATGATATAGTTGTGTGTTTAGTTGGTGGAAGTCCTGAATACCTGTATTATATAGTTTGGGGGGCCCTGAATACCTGTACTTTATAGTTTGGGGGTTCTATATACCTGTAGTATATAGTTGGTGGAGGCCAGGTATACTTGTAGTGTATAATTCGGGGGGTACTGTATACCTGCAGTACATAGTTGGTGGAGGTTCTGTATACCTGTACTGTATAGTTGTGAGTCCTGTATACCTGTACTGTATCCTGTATACCTGTAGTGTAGAGTTTGGTGGTCCTGTATACCTGTAGTATATGGTTGGTGGAGGTCATGTATACTTGTAGTGTACAATTCAGGGGGTCCTGTATACCTGCTGTATACCTGTACTGTATAGTTGTGAGTCCTGTATACCTGTAGTGTATACTTTGGAGGGTCCTGTATACCTGTACTGTATCCTGTATACCGGTGGTGTATTGTTTTGGGGTCCTGTATACCTGTAGTGTATAGTTGGTGGAGGTCCTGTATACCTGTAGTGTATAGTTTTGGGGTCTAGTATACCCTTAGTATATAGTTGGTGCAGGTCCTGTATACCTGTAGTGTATAGTTTTGAGGTCCTGTATACCTGTACTGGATAGTTGGTGGAAGTCCTGTATACCTGTAGTGTATAGTTTTGTGGTCCTGTATACCTGTAGTATAGAGTTGGTGAAGGCCCTGTATACCTGTAGTGTATAGTTTTGGGGTCCTGTATATCTGTAGTATATAGTTGGTTGAAGTCCTGTATAGTTTTGTGGTCCTGTATACCTGTAGTATAGAGTTGGTGGAGGCCCTGTATACCTGTAATGTGTAGTTTTGGGGTCCTGTATACCTGTAGTATATAGTTGGTGGAGGTCCTGTATATCGGTAGTGTATAGTTTTGGGGTCCTGTATACCTGTAATGTCCTGTATACCTGTATTGTAGGGTTGGAGTAGGGGGTCTACCATTTATTTCTGTGGATGTTGTAAGGCAGCTGCCCTAGCAACCAATCAGATTCCAGCTCCCTGTGAAACTGAAAGTAGGTTGCTAAGGCTTCCAACTGTCATTGCTGCTTGGCAGCTGCAGCACTAATTATATCACCTGTGTGTGCAGTGAGGCAATTAAACAGGTGCAATCTTGTACTGAAGTTCCTAAAGGCACAGTACATGCTACAACAGTCTCCCAATTAGGTGCAATACAGTTTGGAGATACTGGCTCAGACGCCCTGAGCTGGGTGCTTGGGATACAATATTCACTGCCACACGTTGGTGTACCTGAGAATACTGAAGACTGTGTGTGCAGGTGTACCTGAGAATACTGAAGACTGTGTGTGCAGGTGTACCTGACAATACTGAAGACTATAGGTGGCATTTATTAAGTCCGGCGTTTTTTACGCCGGACTTATAAATGCCCCCGCAGCTCCGGCACTACGGGGATTTATGTAGAGGCGGACTGCCTCTACATAAATCCCGTGTGCGCCGGTGCGCACCACCGAAAACCTACGCCAGCTGAGGACTGGAGTAGGTTTTCGGCGTACATTTGGGCGGAACGGATGGTAAATCGCGCGGACTCTGAGTCCGCGCCCTCCGTTCCGCCCACTACACGCCCCCTTTTCGCCCCCCTGGCATACTCGGCGGAAAGTGCCGATTTGCGAATATTTTATTCGCAAATCGGCCATTTGCGAATAAAAAAATACGCAAATCGGCACTTTCCGCCGAAAATCATCCGTTCGCCGGATGATACATGTGGCCCTGTGTGCAGGTGTATCTGAGAATACTGAAGACTGTGTGTGCAGGTGTACCTGACAATACTGAAGACTGTGTGTGCAGGTGTACCTGACAATACTGAAGACTGTGTGTGCAGGTGTATCTGAGAATACTGAAGACTGTGTGTGCAGGTGTACCTTACAATACTGAAGACTGTGTGTGCAGGTGTACCTGAGAATACTGAAGACTGTATGTGCAGGTGTACCTGACAATACTGAAGACTGTGTGTGCAGGTATATCTGAGAATACTGAAGACTGTGTGTGCAGGTGTACCTGAGAATACTGAAGACTGTATGTGCAGGTGTACCTGACAATACTGAAGACTGTGTGTGCAGGTGTATCTGAGAATACTGAAGACTGTGTGTGCAGGTGTATCTGAGAATACTGAAGACTGTGTGTGCAGGTGTACCTGAGAATACTGAAGACTGTGTGTGCAGGTGTACCTTACAATACTGAAGACTGTGTGTCCAGGTGTACCTAACAATACTGAAGACTGTGTGTGCAGGTGTACCTTACAATACTGAAGACTGTGTGTGCAGGTGTACCTGACAATACTGAAGACTGTGTGTGCAGGTGTACCTGAGAATACTGAAGACTGTGTGTCCAGGTGTACCTGAGAATACTGAAGACTGTGTGTGCAGGTGTACCTGACAATACTGAAGACTGTGTGTGCAGGTGTACCTTACAATACTGAAGACTGTGTGTGCAGATGTACCTGACAATACTGAGAATACTGAAGACTTCGTGTGCAGGTCTACCTGAGAATACTGAAGACTGTGTGTGCAGGTATAATCAGAGATAGTACTTTTCAGTATCTGGATATTTGAGATAAACTTGACTTAGGTGACTGTGAGCTACTTGAGGGAAGGGGGAACTATCCAGACCCTTGGGTTCTCAGGTGGAAGGGCTCTGACCACCTTGTGTGATTGGCGATGAAACAGTTCCCGTGTTCACGGCTCTGATGAACCGCCTCTTGTTGTCCATGGGCACCGAGTGACACAAATCCAGGAATGCAGGCCCCACCTCTGGGTAAGCTAGCTGTCAGGATGGCCCCTTAGGAATCTGTTCTCGGCTTTAACTGCTCTTCTCTATCTGCTGACTCTTGTAGTACCTCCTTCAGAAGATAGCCCAACACCATAGCCCCTCAGGGTGGGTTAGCTTTTCCCCTGTCTCTTGTAGCCTCACTAGGTGTTGATAGCCCAGCATGGATAGTTCTTTTATTTTATTTTTTTTAACTCACAGCCTCACTCACTGGAACCTTACTGAACTACTCTCCAGCTACACCAGACTGGTCACATGACTACCCACCCCATACTATATAATGGCCTCAGGGAGCTAGCAGGGATAAGACCCCAGACCCCAGAGACTGCCAGTCTAACCTCTGATAGGTTAGCTGGATAGAGGAGGGAAAAGTGGGCGGTACCCAGCTCAGGGAATAGTTCTCAGTCAGTTGACGCATACAGTGGCACAGAATACCGGACTTTAGATCACAGTGAACCCTTTTGAAGACTCTCCTCCAGCTGTGCTAAGAAGTGCAATAAGGGTGAGAGTGACACCAAGTGGTGGGAGTGCAGAATGCAGGCCTTCCATCCCAGAGCATAGACATACATTAGTACCAACCTACCAGGAGGAGGCCGCTGATCCCTGGCCTTATAAGAGGAGGCCCACAGTGTACAGGAGGAGGCCGCTGATCCCTGGCCTTATAAGAGGAGGCCCACAGTGTACAGGAGGAGGCCGCTCATTACACAGTGTACAAGAGGAGGCCCACAGTGTACAGGAGGAGGCCGCTCATCACTTGTCTCATATATAGAGGAGGCACACAGTGTACAGGAGGAGGCCGCTCATCACTGGCCTCATAAGAGGAGGCCCACAGTGTACAGGAGGAGGCCGCTCATCACTGGCCTCATATATAAAGGAGGCCCACAGTGTACAGGAGGAGGCCGCTCATCACTGGCCTCATATATAGAGGAGGCCCACAGTGTACAGGGGGAGGCCGCTCATCACTTGTCTCATATATAGAGGAGGCACACAGTGTACAGGAGGAGGCCGCTCATCACTGGCCTCATATATAGAGGAGGCACACAGTGTACAGGGGGAGGCCGCTCATCACTTGTCTCATATATAGAGGAGGCACACAGTGTACAGGAGGAGGCCGCTCATCACTGGCCTCATATATAGAGGAGGCACACAGTGTACAGGAGGAGGCCGCTCATCACTGGCCTCATATATAAAGGAGGCCCACAGTGTACAGGAGGAGGCCGCTCATCACTGGCCTCATAAGAGGAGGCCCACAGTGTACAGGAGGAGGCCGCTCATCACTGGCCTCATATATAGAGGAGGCACACAGTGTACAGGAGGAGGCCGCTCATCACTGGCCTCATAAGAGGAGGCCCACAGTGTACAGGAGGAGGCTGCTCATCACTGGCCTCATATATAGAGGAGGCCCACAGTGTACAGGAGGAGGCCGCTCATTACATGTCTCATATATAGAGGAGGCCCACAGTGTACAGGAGGAGGCCGCTCATTACATGTCTCATATATAGAGGAGGCCCACAGTGTACAGGAGGAGGCCGCTCATTACATGGTGTACAGGGGGAGGCCGCTTATCACGCAGTGTGCAGGGCTGGGGCTGTACACGGATGTCTCTCCTGGGAGTGGATGTCTCTCCTGTCCTGTACATAAATGTCTCTCCTGTACATGGATAGCCAGTCCCCTGTATAGCCAGTCCCCTGTATAGCCAGTCCCCTGTATAGCCGGTCCCCTGTATAGCCAATCAGCTGTATAGCCAGTCCCCTGTATAGCCAGTCCCCTGTATAGCCAGTCCCCTGTATAGCCAGTCCCCTGTATAGCCAGTCCCCTGTATTGCCAGTCCCCTGTATAGGCAGTCCCCTGTATAGCCAATCAGCTGTATAGCCAGTCCCCTGTATAGCCAGTCACCTGTATAGCCAATCAGCTGTATAGCCGGTCCCCTGTATAGGCAGCCCCCTGTATAGCCAATCAGCTGTATAGCCAGTCCCCTGTATAGCCGGTCCCCTGTATAGGCAGTCCCCTGTATAGCCAGTCACCTGTATAGCCAATCAGCTGTATAGCCGGTCCCCTGTATAGGCAGCCCCCTGTATAGCCAATCAGCTGTATAGCCAGTCCCCTGTATTGCCAGTCCCCTGTATAGCCAGTCCCCTGTATAGCCAGTCCCCTGTATAGCCAGTCCCCTGTATAGCCGGTCCCCTGTATAGCCAGTCCCCTGTATAGCCAGTCCCCTGTATAGCCAGTCCCCTGTATAGCCGGTCCCCTGTATAGGCAGTCCCCTGTATAGGCAGTCAGCTGTATAGCCAGTCCCCTGTATAGCCAGTCCTCTGTATAGCCAATCCTCTGTATAGGCAGTCCCCTGTATAGCCAGTCCCCTGTATAGCCGGTCCCCTGTATAGGCAGTCCCCTGTATAGCCAGTCCTCTGTATAGCCAGTCCCCTGTATAGCCAGTCCCCTGTATAGCCAGTCCCCTGTATAGCCAGTCCCCTGTATAGCCGGTCCCCTGTATAGCCGGTCCCCTGTATAGGCAGTCCCCTGTATAGGCAGTCACCTGTATAGCCAGTCCTCTGTATAGCCAGTCCCCTGTATAGGCAGTCCCCTGTATAGCCAGTCCCCTGTATAGGCAGTCACCTGTATAGGCAGTCACCTGTATAGCCAGTCCTCTGTATAGCCAGTCCCCTGTATAGGCAGTCCCCTGTATAGGCAGTCCCCTGTATAGCCAGTCCCCTGTATAGCCAGTCCCCTGTATAGCCAGTCCCCTGTATAGCCAGTCCCCTGTATAGCCAGTCCCCTGTATAGGCAGTCACCTGTATAGCCGGTCCTCTGTATAGCCAGTCCTCTGTATAGGCAGTCCCCTGTATAGCCAGTCCCCTGTATAGCCAGTCCTCTGTATAGCCAGTCCCCTGTATAGCCGGTCCCCTGTATAGCCAGTCACCTGTATAGCCAGTCCCCTGTATAGCCAGTCCCCTGTACAGCCAGTCCCCTGTATAGCCAGTCCTCTGTATAGCCAGTCCTCTGTATAGCCAGTCCCCTGTATAGCCAGTCCCCTTTATAGCCAGTATTTTTTGTGCTGAGTTATCGGATTTGTGTTCCTTTCTGCCTGTATGTAGCGGCTGTAAAGCTTCTGGCTTCAAGAAACAAACGGCCATTCTGTGTCTCTGGCTGCGGTTCCTGCTGTCTGTCCGGCTCTACACAGCTAAGCTCCCACAGGGGTTCATGGGGTGTGAGCTTATCATGTGTGATGTTTGTGGTGTGTGTGATGTTCTGTTTATGGTGTGTGATGTTTGTGGTGTGTGTGATGTGTGAGATGTATTATGAGACTTTTGATCAGTAAAAAACAGAAACACAAAACAAAAGGTGAATGTAGAAAAGCTTTATTTATGCAAAGGAATAATAAATCGGAAGCGTCTGAACCCTGTGATCTGCAGCCTGAACAGACCTGAAATATGTAATGATATGTTACAGGGGGCCCAATACAAAGGACCAAGGGGGCCCAATACAGAGGACCAAGGGGGCCCAATACAGAGGACCAAGGGGGCCCAATACAGAGGCCCAAAATAGGAGACCGAGGCGTCCAACACAGAAGACCGAGGAGCCCAACACAGAGGACCGAGGAGCCCAACACAGAGGACCGAGGAGCCCAACATAGAGGACCGAGGGGCCCAACACAGAGGACCGAGGGGCCCAAAATAGGAGACCGAGGGGTCCAACACAGAAGACCGAGGGGCCCAACACAGAGGACCGAGGGGCCCAAAATAGGAGACCGAGGGGTCCAACACAGAAGACCGAAGGGCCCAACACAGGGGTCTGAGGGGCCCAACACAGGGTACCGAGGGGCCCAACACAAGGGTCTGAGGGGCCCAGCACTATAGGCTATAGAGAAAGCAGCTGGATTTGAGCAATAAGCCGCCACCCAGTCCCCACCCCTGAGGACTGAACATCACTGGGGAGCCTGGGACCATGGGCAGGGTTCTACTTTATGCAGGGGGCGCCATTAGCGTCTAGTACGGTGACATTCATGGAGCTAAAGCATTTGTCATCTGCTTTTTGTAGATAAGAATGGAAGCTCCGATGACACCGAATGTGATGAAAGCAAGGACGAGACTGTGGAGAATGCCTGCGAAGAGAGGAGAGGACATCAGTCTGCGCCATCATCATCATCACCACAGGATAAGCCCCGCCCACATGGCTATATACTGCGCTCTGGTATCAGTCTCACGATATTGTCCCCCCCTTCCTGCTCATTACCCATATAATCTAAAGTAATGTAGAAAAGGAAGTTGTATGGTAATATAGTAAGTGTAGTGTAATATATACAGTACAGTATGATGCATTGTATAGTGCACCACAGTATAATGTATAGTGTAGTGCGGTATAATGCATTGTATAGTGTACTATAGCGCTGTAAATGTACTGTATCTACGTAGCTGTGTGAATAGGTATGTGTGTGTGTATTGTCTGGTCAGAGCTCTCACCTTCCTGTTGGTCCATCCTCTCCTTCAGCTTAGCGAACACGATCTGATGATTAGTCAGCACCTCAACGATTTTTTCCTCATTTCCATTCACTGCGCTAAGATTTCTCGCCATAGAGAAAGTTGAGACTTTAAGAGTTGAGAACACAAAATAATAACATGAATATCGACATATCTCATTAACCTGATATTTATCTGTCTCCAATATCCATCTATCTATCTATCTATCTATCTGGTCAATGACAATTCATACAACGTATGCTCATTCAGTGGTAAAGTGAGCATTATCCAAACTGCAATACACTTCTGTCTCTGACATTGTTCATAGGATTGCCGCTCTCCTGTCTCTGCTATCAGCCATAGGATTGCTGCTCTCCTGTCTCTGCTATCAGCCATAGGATTGCTGCTCTCCTGTCTCTGCTATCAGCCATAGGATTGCCGCTCTCCTGTCTCTGCTATCAGCCATAGGATTGCTGCTCTCCTGTCTCTGCTATCAGCCATAGGATTGCTGCTCTCCTGTCTCTGCTATCAGCCATAGGATTGCTGCTCTCCTGACTCTGCCATTAGCCATCAGAGTTCTCACCTTCCTGTTGGTCCATCCTCTCCTCCAGCATAGTGAACTCCCTCTGATGCTTAGTCAGCACCTTAATGATTTTTCCCTCATTTTCCGTCAATGCGCTTAGATTTTTCGCCATAGACAAAGTTGATTCTTTAGGAGTTGAGAACACAAAATAATAACATAATTATCAATATATCTCATCAGCCTTATCTATCTTCTATCTATCTATCTATCTATCTCCTATCTATCTATCTCCTATCTATCTATCTATCTATCTATCTATCTATCTATCTATCTATCTATCTATCTATCTCCTATCTATCATCTATCTATCTATCTATCTCCTATCTATCTATCTCCTATCTATCTATCTATCTCCTATCTATCTCCTATCTATCTATCTATCTATCTCCTATCTATCTCCTATCTATCTATCTATCTCCTATCTATCATCTATCTATCTATCTATCTCCTATCTATCTATCTCCTATCTATCTATCTATCTCCTATCTATCTCCTATCTATCTATCTATCTCCTATCTATCTATCTATCTATCTATCTCCTATCTATCTATCTATCTCCTATCTATCTCCTATCTATCTATCTATCTATCTATCTATCTATCTATCTATCTATCTATCTATCTCCTATCTATCTATCTATCTATCTATCTATCTATCTATCTATCTCCTATCTATCTATCTATCTCCTATCTATCTATCTATCTATCTATCTCCTATCTATCTATCTCCTATCTATCTATCTCCTATCTATCTATCTATCTATCTATCTATCTATCTATCTATCTATCTCCTATCTATCTATCTATCTATCTATCTATCTATCTATCTATCTCCTATCTATCTATCTATCTCCTATCTATCTATCTATCTATCTATCTATCTATCTATCTATCTATCTCCTATCTATCTATCTCCTATCTATCTATCTCCTATCTATCTCCTATCTATCTATCTATCTATCTATCTATGTATCTATCTCCTATCTATCTATCTATCTATCTATCTATCTATCTATCTATCTATCTCCTATCTATCTCCTATCTATCTATCTATCTATCTATCTCCTATCTATCTATCTATCTATCTATCTATCTCCTATCTATCTATCTATCTATCTATCTATCTCCTATCTATCTATCTATCTATCTATCTATCTATCTATCTATCTATGTATCTATCTCCTATCTATCTATCTATCTATCTATCTCCTATCTATCTCTCCTATCTATCTATCTATCTATCTCCTATCTATCTATCTATCTATCTATCTATCTATCTATCTATCTATCTCCTATCTATCTATCTATCTATCTCCTATCTATCTCCTATCTATCTATCTATCTATCTATCTATCTCCTATCTATCTATCTATCTATCTATCTATCTATCTATCTCCTATCTATCTCCTATCTATCTATCTATCTATCTATCTATCTATCTATCTATCTCCTATCTATCTATCTATCTATCTATCTATCTATCTATCTATCTATCTCCTATCTATCTATCTATCTATCTATCTATCTATCTATCTCCTATCTATCTCCTATCTATCTCCTATCTATCTATCTATCTCCTATCTATCTATCTATCTATCTATCTCCTATCTATCTATCTATCTATCTATCTATCTATCTATCTATCTATCTATCTCCTATCTATCTATCTATCTATCTATCTCCTATCTATCTATCTATCTATCTCCTATCTATCTATCTATCTATCTATCTATCTATCTATCTATCTCCTATCTATCTATCTATCTATCTATCTATCTATCTATCTCCTATCTATCTATCTATCTATCTCCTATCTATCTCCTATCTATCTATCTATCTATCTATCTATCTCCTATCTATCTATCTATCTATCTATCTATCTCCTATCTATCTATCTATCTATCTATCTATCTATCTATCTCCTATCTATCTATCTATCTCCTATCTATCTATCTATCTATCTATCTATCTATCTATCTATCTCCTATCTATCTATCTATCTATCTATCTATCTATCTCCTATCTATCTATCTATCTCCTATCTATCTATCTATCTATCTATCTATCTATCTATCTCCTATCTATCTCCTATCTATCTATCTATCTCCTATCTATCTATCTCCTATCTATCTCCTATCTATCTATCTATCTATCTATCTATCTATCTATCTATCTCCTATCTATCTATCTATCTATCTATCTATCTATCTATCTATCTCCTATCTATCTCCTATCTATCTATCTATCTATCTATCTATCTATCTATCTATCTATCTATCTATCTCCTATCTATCTATCTATCTATCTATCTATCTATCTATCTATTTCTATCTCCTATCTATCTATCTATCTATCTATCTATCTCCTATCTATCTATCTATCTATCTATCTATCTATCTATCTATCTATCTATCTATCTCCTATCTATCTATCTATCTATCTATCTATCTATCTATCTATCTATCTCCTATCTATCTCCTATCTATCTATCTATCTATCTATCTATCTATCTATCTATCTATCTATCTATCTATCTATCTATCTCCTATCTCCTATCTATCTATCTATCTCCTATCTATCTATCTCCTATCTATCTATCTATCTATCTATCTCCTATCTATCTATCTATCTTCTATCTATCTATCTATCTATCTATCTTCTATCTATCTATCTATCTATCTATCTATCTCCTATCTATCTCCTATCTATCTATCTATCTATCTATCTATCTATCTATCTATCTATCTATCTATCTATCTCCTATCTATCTATCTCCTATCTATCTATCTATCTATCTATCTATCTATCTCCTATCTATCTATCTATCTTCTATCTATCTATCTATCTATCTATCTATCTATCTTCTATCTATCTATCTATCTATCTAGGTACAGAGGAGAAAGGAGCCGCACTTCTTCACAGGTGTAGCGGGTGCAATAGGATGTAAATCCCTTGGCTGGGGGGATCCCCAAGTATCACACGAAAATCCAAAGCACTCCAGCATAAGGTGAAAAAAGGTAGTGGTTTATTACAAAAATGTGCAAAAACACAAGATGCCACAAGATGGCATCTTGTGTTTTTGCACATTTTTGTAATAAACCACTACCTTTTTTCACCTTATGCTGGAGTGCTTTGGATTTTCGTGTGATATCTATCTATCTATCTATCTATCTATCTATCTATCTATCTATCATCTATCTATCTATCTATCTATCTATCTATCTCCTATCTATCTATCTATCTATCTATCTATCTATCTATCTATCTAGTCTGGTCACTGACAATTTACCAACTTATGCTCATTCAGTGGTAATGTGAGCATTATCCAAGCTACAGTGCACTTCTAGAATTGCTGCTCCCCTGCCTCTGCTATCAGCCATAGGATTGCTGCTCCCCTGCCTCTGCTATCAGCCATGGGATTGCTGCTCTCCTGCCTCTGCTATCAGCCATAGGATTGCTGCCCCCTGCCTCTGCCATCAGCCATAGGATTGCTGCTCCCCTGTCTCTGCTATCAGCCATAGGATTGCTGCTCCCCTGCCTCTGCCATCAGCCATAGGATTGCTGCTCTCCTGCCTCTGTTATCAGCCATAGGATTGCTGCTCTCCTGCCTCTGCTATCAGCCATAGGATTGCTGCTCCCCTGCCTCTGCTATCAGCCATAGGATTGCTGCTCCCCTGCCTCTGCTATCAGCCATGGGATTGCTGCTCTCCTGCCTCTGCTATCAGCCATAGGATTGCTGCCCCCCTGCCTCTGCTATCAGCCATAGGATTGCTGCTCTCCTGCCTCTGCTATCAGCCATAGGATTGCTGCTCTCTTGCCTCTGCTATCAGCCATAGGATTGCTGCTCCCCTGTCTCTGCCATCAGCCATAGGATTGCTGCTCTCCTGCCTCTGCTATCAGCCATAGGATTGCTGCTCCCCTGCCTCTGCTATCAGCCATAGGATTGCTGCTCTCCTGCCTCTGCTATCAGCCATAGGATTGCTGCTCTCCTGCCTCTGCTATCAGCCATAGGATTGCTGCCCCCCTGCCTCTGCTATCAGCCATAGGATTGCTGCTCTCCTGCCTCTGCTATCAGCCATAGGATTGCTGCTCTCTTGCCTCTGCTATCAGCCATGGGATTGCTGCTCTCCTGCCTCTGCTATCAGCCATAGGATTGCTGCTCTCCTGCCTCTGCTATCAGCCATGGGATTGCTGCTCCCCTGCCTCTGCCATTAGCCATAGGATTGCTGCTCCCCTGCCTCTGCCATTAGCCATAGGATTGCTGCTCTCCTGCCTCTGCTATCAGCCATAGGATTGCTGCCCCTCCCCCCGCCTCTGCCATCAGCCATAGGATTGCTGCTCTCCTGCCTCTGCCATCAGCCATAGGATTGCTGCTCCCCTGTCTCTGCCATCAGCCATAGGATTGCTGCTCTCCTGTCTCTGCCATCAGCCATAGGATTGCTGCTCTCCTGCCTCTGCTATCAGCCATAGGATTGCTGCTCTCCTGCCTCTGCCATCAGCCATAGGATTGCTGCTCCCCTGCCTCTGCTATCAGCCATAGGATTGCTGCTCTCCTGCCTCTGCTATCAGCCATAGGATTGCTGTCCCCCTGCCTCTGCTATCAGCCATAGGATTGCTGCTCTCCTGCCTCTGCTATCAGCCATAGGATTGCTGCCCCCCCCGCCTCTGCCATCAGTCATAGGATTGCTGCTCTCCTGCCTCTGCTATCAGCCATAGGATTGCTGCTCTCCTGCCTCTGCTATCAGCCATAGGATTGCTGCTCTCCTGCCTCTGCTATCAGCCATAGGATTGCTGCTCTCCTGCCTCTGCCATCAGCCAAAGGATTGCTGCCCCCCTGCCTCTCCCATCAGCCATAGGATTGCTGCCCTCCTGCCTCTCCCATCAGCCATAGGATTGCTGCCCTCCTGCCTCTGCCATCAGCCATAGGATTGCTGCTCTCCTGCCTCTGCCATCAGCCATAGGATTGCTGCTCTCCTGCCTCTGCCATCAGCCATAGGATTGCTGCTCTCGTGCCTCTGCCATCAGCCATAGGATTGCTGCTCTCGTGCCTCTGCTATCAGCCATAGGATTGCTGCTCTCCTGCCTCTGCCATTAGCCATAGGATTGCTGCTCTCCTGCCTCTGCCATTAGCCATAGGATTGCTGCTCTCCTGCCTCTGCCATCAGCCATAGTATTGCTGCTCTCCTTCCTCTGCCATCAGCCATAGGATTGCTGCTCTCCTGCCTCTGCTATCAGCCATAGGATTGCTGCTCTCCTGCCTCTGCTATCAGCCATAGGATTGCTGCTCTCCTGCCTCTGCTATCAGCCATAGGATTGCTGCTCTCCTGCCTCTGCTATCAGCCATAGGATTGCTGCTCCCCCCCCCCCTGCCTCTGCTATCAGCCATAGGATTGCTGCTCTCCTGCCTCTGCCATCAGCCATAGGATTGCTGGTCTCCTGCCTCTGCTATCAGCCATAGGATTGCTGCTCTCCTGCCTCTGCCATCAGCCATAGGATTGCTGCTCTCCTGCCTCTGCTATCAGCCATAGGATTGCTGCTCTCCTGCCTCTGCTATCAGCCATAGGATTGCTGCTCTCCTGCCTCTGCCATTAGCCATAGGATTGCTGCTCTCCTGCCTCTGCTATCAGCCATAGGATTGCTGCTCTCCTGCCTCTGCCGTTAGACATAGGATTAGTTCTTACTAAGCACTACAGTCTGAGAGCTGGTAGTCTGATGAACGCCTGTCTATCCTGTCATCCCAGTCAGCATATACATAGAGACCTGAGCAGTAAGAGGTAACACACTCTCATGAACGCTCCCTTTAAGCCCTTGATCTCATAGGGAAGGGTGACCTCACCTAATAATTGGGTGGATACATTTTCCATGGAATGAAAGGAATGAAGCAACCGCGAGATATTTCCGCTATCAGAAAGATATTGCAGCATCTTTTCCATCTCGGAGCGGAGCAGATCCCTGTACAGCTGATTCTGACTGATCTGCCTCTCCAGGGCGCTTATCCTCTCCTCCAGCTCTCTCGCAGACATCACGTCCCGCTGATCTCCATCCTGAGTCTCTTCCATTGATTGAGTCATATCTTAAACACATAGAAAGGCAATAAATGTGGCTGTTTACTAGCACCACCCCTGTATATTGGTTGTATGTGGTATTGCAGTCCTGTGTGATGTTGTCAGACCTTGGCTTATCTGATACCGAGCTCCAAATACCCAGATCTGTTGATCCTACACTAGTAATGTCGGATGGACCTTCTGCTGGTCAGTGGTATAGTGTCTTCTAGTGGCCGGCTATGCCTGCGAGATCATCACTGCCAGTATCTAGTGATCAGACTGAAGGGCGAAGCATCATACAAGATAAGGTCCCAAGTGATCAGCAGAACCGTCATTTCCAAGATTTGGTTGGTCTGAAAGAGCAGATTTACTTCCCATGGTCGGTATTAGAGTATTTTGTCCCTGGTGGTAAGTAGTAAAGTTTTCCACACCTGCTGGTCAGTAATATTCTGTCCATGGTGCTCAGTAATACAGTATTCTGCCCCCAGTGGTAGGTAGACTATTTTGTCCCTGGTGGTCAGTGGTACAGTATACTGTCTCTCATAATCAGTTGTACAGTATTCTGCCCCTGGTGGTTAATAGAACAGTATTCTGCCCCGGCTGGTCAGTGGTTCAGTAGTCTGTCCCTGGTAGTCAGTAGTACAGTATTCTGTCCCTGGTGGATAGTGGTGCATTATTCTGTCCCTGGTGGTCAGTGGTACAGTATTCTGTCCCTGGTGGTCAGTGGTACAGTATTCTGTCCCTGGTGGTCAGTGATACAGTATTCTGTCCCTGGTGGTCAGTGGTGCAGTATTCTGTCCCTGGTGGTCAGTGGTACAGTATTCTGTCCCTGGTGGTCAGTGGTGCAGTATTCTGTCCCTGGTGGTCAGTGATACAGTATTCTGTCCCTGGTGGTCAGTGGTACAGTATTCTGTCGATGGTGGTCAGTGGTACAGTATTCTGCCCCTGGTGGTCAGTGGTGCAGTAGTCTGTCCCTGGTGGTCAGTGGTACAGTCGTCTGTCCCTGGTGGTCAGTGGTACAGTCGTCTGTCCCTGGTGGTCAGTGGTACAGTAGTCTGTCCCTGGTGGTCAGTGGTACAGTCGTCTGTCCCTGGTGGTCAGTGGTACAGTAGTCTGTCCCTGGTGGTCAGTGGTGCAGTATTCTGTCCCTGGTGGTCAGTGGTACAGTATTCTGTCCCTGGTGGTCAGTGGTGCAGTATTCTGTCCCTGGTGGTCAGTGATACAGTATTCTGTCCCTGGTGGTCAGTGGTACAGTATTCTGTCCCTGGTGGTCAGTGGTACAGTATTCTGTCCCTGGTGGTCAGTGGTACAGTATTCTGTCCCTGGTGGTCAGTGGTACAGTATTCTGTCCCTGGTGGTCAGTGGTGCAGTAGTCTGTCCCTGGTGGTCAGTGGTACAGTAGTCTGTCCCTGGTGGTCAGTGGTACAGTAGTCTGTCCCTGGTGGTCAATGGTACAGTCGTCTGTCCCTGGTGGTCAGTGGTACAGTAGTCTGTCCCTGGTGGTCAGTGGTGCAGTAGTCTGTCCCTGGTGGTCAGTGGTACAGTAGTCTGTCCCTGGTGGTCAGTGGTGCATTATTCTGTCCCTGGTGGTCAGTGGTGCAGTATTCTGTCCCTGGTGGTCAGTGGTGCAGTATTCTGTTTCTGCTGGTCACTGATAGATCTGGTGGTCAGTAATAGAGTATTCTGTTCCGGTGGCCACAGCCCCATCAGACACAACTTGAAGCCATCTTCTTACCTGACCGACAAACAGGATCTTTTCGCTTCTCAGCTGAAAGTAAAAAAAGAGAATGTAAGTGAAGTGTGAAGTACAGTCCGCACCGGCTCCGGCTCTTCCTGCCCGTCCAGGGTGTTGGGTAACGCTGCCCTCTGCCGGACCAGTACATAAGGCATTGTATTCACCATGGCACAGCCGGTACTGGGCTTATTACGGAGCCTTCACTGGCCTATTGGACAGTTCTCCCCATGATCGGGCAGAGTGTTTTATTACCATTCTGCCTGATCATCATAGAGTAACACACTTCTCAATCCATCTATGAAAACCACCATACACAGAAGATAGCAGGCCGCCCCACCAAGGTTATACAGGCCACCCCACCAGTTGTTGAATTTTTTTGGGTTCGGCAACATTCTCAGAACCCAAATGCTCGGCCTCCGGAGAAGTTGGATGCCATCCTAAGGAGTCCTGGAAAACATGGATACAGGCATAGGCTATAAGGTGTATCCATGTTTTCCTGGCAGCCCTAGGGCAGCATCCACCTTCTCCAGAGACAAATGGCAAGCGTTCGGGTTCAGAGATGGTTGCCAAATCCAAACAAGTTGGCAACTCTGCTTAACGTCCTGAGAAAACGTTCTGGTTCTACTGTAGGTCTTGTTGGCCATCGGTAACTCTGCTCAATGCTAGTCATGAGAACACGTTCTGGTTCTACTGTAGGTCTTGTTGGCCATCGGTAACTCTGCTCAATGCTAGTCATGAGAACACGTTCTGGTTCTACTGTAGGTCTTGCTGGCCATCAGTAACTCTGCTCAATGCTAGTCCTGAGAAAACGTTCTGGTTCTACTGTAGGTCTTGCTGGCCATCAGTAACTCTGCTCAATGCTAGTCATGAGAACACGTTCTGGTTCTACTGTAGGTCTTGTTGGCCATCGGTAACTCTGCTCAATGCTAGTCATGAGAACACGTTCTGGTTCTACTGTAGGTCTTGTTGGCCATCGGTAACTCTGCTTAACGTCATGAGAACACGTTCTGGTTCTACTGTAGGTCTTGTTGGCCATCGGCAACTCTGCTCAATGCTAGTCATGAGAACACGTTCTGGTTCTACTGTAGGTCTTGCTGGCCATCGGTAACTCTGCTCAATGCTAGTCATGAGAACACGTTCTGGTTCTACTGTAGGTCTTGCTGGCCATCGCCCTTAGCAGGTGAAGCAGTGTTTACCTCCTAGATAGGCGCAGTTGAAGTAGCTGCACATCTCCCCGGTACTCCTTAGGACATACACCGATTTCTCATAGATTTCGTATAGAAACTTCTCCGTCGGAGGAATCAGAACTTCTTCTTCTCCTGGAAAAAATGAGAAAAGACCAATTCTGGCACCAAAGCAAGTTGTTATCCGAAAGAAAGACTGTGTGCCGAAGTCCCGTGCCTCCTCCGACTTCAGAGACGATGAGGTGAATCGGCCGAACTTGAAGACTGGTACGACGTGGAAGGAGTGCGGACTCCCTCTATACGTCGTGTAGGAGATGTTACAGTTGGGTTTCAGGATCTGTAACGCTCTGCTTAGATAGAAGTGAAGAGCTTTGAAGTGGAACTTCTCCATGTAATCCTCCCGGGAGGCTCCGGCTATGGTGAGGTTTCCATTCAGCTGCCAGTGTATGGGATTCTCCTTGGGGTAGTTATTGGTGAAGGTTAGCAGAGCGATTCCATACTCATCCTCAAACCCTTCCGGAAGCTCGAGATGATCTTTTATCCCATACCAGCGCTCGGTCCCGTTGATCCAGGCCTCCTTAAACTGCTCGTTTGCCTTCTCCTTCTTAAGCACCTTGTGCATGATGTCCTTCTCCATCTTATCGGAGCAGCCGATGTACTGATCATCATACACATTGGGATTGTACGCCATTTCATAGGTATCACTGCTGACCTGGGGAAAGATCAGAAGACTTCATCAGGGCACACCTCACATCTTCTATGTGGACCTCAGGAGTCCTCTAGTAGGGGGTATTCCCATCCCAGCTCATAGGATAGGGGGTAACAAGCTGACCACCTGCTGGGACCCCCCCTTCCGAGAACGCCCCACAATGAATGGAGTGCTCACCATGGGGCAGTGGCGTCGCTAGGCATAATCATTCGGGGCCTAAGCCCCGAATGAATTTTGCCTAGCCCCGAAGGTTTTTTTTGACGCCAGCGCCGAATTAGCACGAGCAGCAGCCGTGACCTCTGACGTCTGGCCTGACCCGCACCTCGGATTGGCCGCGCTGGTACCGCTGAGACGTAGCTTTAGTGATGTCACTCGTCACTTGTGCATCATTGGATGCGTGTGCCGCGGCCGTCCACAGCGGCGCCACGCTCCTGTCCAGCCTCTCTTCTGCCCCCGACAGTCACCCGGCAAGCTCCTGCCCAGCCTCTCTCCTGCCACTGACAGTTACTGCAAGTTGGTGAGTATTGTAACCGGGGTGTGCGGGCGGGCCAGGTGGTGTAGTACAGCGCAGGTTGAGGGGGTATGCAGAAGCTGTGCTGGGAGAAGTGCAGGAGCGGCAGTGAAGGGTCTGAAGGCGCACATGTCTGTGCACTGTGCCTCAGCTCCCCTGTAGGCTGCAGCAGCCTGAGGCTGGTGGTGGTCGGGAAGGAGGAGGAAGCTGTGTGCTGCGGTGCAGAGACTGTAGCAGCGTCCTGTGGGCTCCAGTCACCTTGCAGTGCATGCACTGCGGGCTCTGTGTGTGGGGGAGCTGAGGAGGCACAGCGGCTGCTGAAGCATCTGGCCGACAGGTGGCCGAATCTGCAAAGATGCAGGTAGTGGGGTTGGGGTTTAAGGGGGGGGGGGGGAGTTGCTGAAATGCTGGGGGGCCACTGACCGAGGATTTACTTCCCCCTGGCTGGTCCCCGGGATATCCGACAAGCCCCGCCCCCTGATGACAAGTCCCGCCCCCAGAACCGGCTTGTCACACAGTATACTGTATAAGTGAGGTCTCCCAGCTATCCAGTATATACTGTATAAGTGAGGTCCCCCAGCTATGCAGTATATACTGTATAAGTGAGGTTACCCAGCTTTCCCAGTATCCTGTTATCAGTATGTTGGAGGTCACCCAGCTTTCCCAGTATCCTGTTATCAGTATGATGGAGGTCAACCAGCTTTCCTAGTATCCTGCTATCAGTATGGTGGAGGTCACACAGCTTTCCCAGTATCCTGTTATCAGTATGATGGAGGTTACCCAGCTTTCCAAGCATCTTATACTGAGCATGATATGGTCACCCAGCTTTCCCACCATCTTGTAGTCAGTATAAAGGTTTTTGAATTTTGTAGAATTTTATCTGGTATAAGTTCCCTGAAGTAGAGAAGGTTGGGAAACACTGGTCTAGAGGATAGAAGTTAGGGCAGACCTTCCAGAGGCTGTGTGCACAGGGGGAGCTGTGAAGGAACTGCCTGCGTCTGCTTAGCTTCAGTTATTATGAGTGGCGGCAATAGCGGTCATTGGGGTTACTAGCTTGTGCACTGGGCTCCTTCGCTAACCTCTGATGACGGCACTCAGAGGGCTCGGGCCCCGAATGTTTTAGAACCCTAGCAACGCCCCTGCCATGGGGTATTATACACACTTTATATCATTATAAGCTGGTACCTGTACACACTGAGCGGCAGCGAGCAGCCAGATGAGGGCGCCGGTGAGGAGAAACATCTCTGCAAGACAACAAAGGAAATTATTGCAAAGCCTGATATATAAAGTATACAGGTGATCTACACAGCACTGATCCAGAGTGACAGGCTGCACTAATTCACATTACAGCAGTCTGCTGGCTTCAGAGCTGAAATCCCCCAGATTCTATCTCACTCCTATCTATTGGATAGAAGCATGTTAATATCCAGAGAGACAAGGTCCTCCTTGTAGTGGAAGCTTGCCCCAGTCATTGGCAGACCAATCTGACCCTGGAATTGGGCAGAGACAACCGCCGATGCATCTGTGGTCACCCCCTGGGATGTTGTGTCGGAGGATCGGCCGGTCACTTGTTAGACGGTGAGGTGTGACGCCAGCTCTATGGTGGTTGGCAGAGATACAGCCGGGCCCGGTGATGTTATGTCGTGACGCCAGTGCGGTCGGGCACACAGGTTGGTGGCACACCTGCTTTTAGTTTAAAGGTCTGGTTGTACCTTTTCCCCTGTGGACAGTGACCTGCTGGGTTGCTACTGGGTCCCTTGGGTTGACATCATGGTGGCCCGGAGTGTTGTAGTGACCCTCCCGGACTATCGGTACTGCCACCCACAGAATGGGGACATTTCCCAAGGAGTGTGTGTATACTGTGTTGGTGTGAGGGGAAGAATCACAAAGTCTCTTTGTCATAAATAATCTCGTTTTCACTTGTGTGCAGCAAGTTATACAGCTTTTCCTTGACAGGGTACAATACACTTGATAGATCTCTTGATAAAGCACTGGATAATACACTTGATAATACTGCAACCAGATCTGTGACAGGGATACTGTGAGTCGTGCTGACTGACTAGCGTGTTGAGAGATACAAAGAATCAGAGGAGCAGAGAGGAGGATGTCGTGAGAGTTCCAACCCAAATAGTACTGTGCTCTGCTGTGATGTTGGAGGATGAGGTAGAAGAATACTTAGAAGAAGAAGAGAATACTTGTGCCCGTGTTTTAACCTTTGGGTTTTCACACCACCTAATGCCCACCACTGTCGGGTGACCCGTCCTATGACGGTGACACAAGCCCCAGACCCTGTTACCTAGGATGAGCGAAATGCTGAGGATTTCCTGCTGACTACCACTCTGTGAGATAGAGTTCCTAGGCTCTTAGCAACTTTGCTCTATCCGGATCAGTTCCTAGCTTACTGCTGTCTGTGAATACTGTCCTGCACTGTGACTCTCCTAGTCCACAGCGTGGGTTGAGGTTGTCTCTGACTTGTCCTCTCCTGTGAGGGGTTTAACACTGCATAGTGTTATGTAGTATCACTGAGGAGAAACTGTTAGCTGTCAAGAAACTTCCTCACATGCATAAAAATAGAAATACTAAGTTTTAGTTTTTTTTTAATTTTTTGTATATATATTTTATATTTCTTTTAAGAATGAAAGTTAAAATCAATAAATCATGAAATATCATAAAATAACAACCTTAGATATATTGCATAGAACTATATAGCGCAATCCTAGTCCATATTATCAGTTTTGGTCACAATGTACATCATAATATATCCATGTTTCGTATCCACAAATATCAGTTCTCGGCACTTGCGTGCCGACACTCAGTGTGAATATGCCACTTAACTTCTATTTATTTTTCAAGCGTCTCCTTCAGTACGCTTCAATATATGATGTTATTGCAGACTTTTAGTATATAGTGTTATGGCAGTTGTTAAAGAGTTCTCTTGTGTGATAAATGATGTGGGAAACAGTTTTTACATGCATTGGTGGTTAACCACCTCTCACCCGTCCTGAGGCTGTTGTGCTGTGTATTCCACGCTGATCTGATAGCAGTGTCTCCAGCTGGTATGGGTTCTCTGTTATCGGGGCCGTGCACTGTTCAGTGACCGCTCTTGCAGCCTTGATGTTGTAGTAGTGGAGGGGCGTTTCCTCCTTTGCTATCAGAGTCTCTGTGTGTTCCTCCAAAATGAGTGAACAAACTACTACATTACCTATCATCTCAGCTTGTCCGTTGGATCCAAAGTGCACTCATTTTGGAGGAACACACAGAGACTTTTTTTTTTTTTTTAAACCTAAAACTTAATATTATTATTATTATTATTATTATTATTATTATTATTATTATTATTATTATGCATGTGAGGAAGTTTCTTGAGAGCCTACCATGCCTTATTCCATTTTTTTTTTGGTCCATAGGTACAAACCAGGTAGTGCACTCGTTACCTACTCAATTATATAGAACACGGTTGAGCACACTCATTCTTTTCATACGGTTAGCTGTGTCTTGTCCTGCTTCCTATCCATACGGGGTTCTGACTAATGGTGCATTTACACAGACAGATTTATCTGACAGATTTTTTAGGCCAAAACCAGGAACAGACTGTAAACAGAGAAGAGGTCATAAAGGAAAGACTGAGATTTCTCCTCTTTTCAAATCTATTCCTGGCTTTGGCTTCCAAAATCTGTCAGATAAATCTGTCTGTGTAAACGCACCATAAGACCAGGGCCAGGGCTTAGAGAGGACCACTGCAGAGAGACATCTAGCTTGCGTCCTTCCTCTACAATGTCTGACACAAAAGACCTATACACTTCCTCTACCCATGTGACTTCTCTGCTCAGCGTATCTAAGGTGCACTGTGAGTGGGCGAAGAGTGCAATAGAAAAAGCAAAGAGATATGATATGATAGAAGAAGAAAAGATTCCCATAGGTTCACAGTGACAGATCCATGTGACACACAAATAAACAATAACCCTTTACACACTTCAGCTGTGCAGCATCTAAGTACAGATATCTGATAAAGTTTCACCACTAGATGTCACTGTATCACTACCTTTATCACCACTTGTGTACAATAAGTACAGGCTTTTACGAAGGGTGTAACCAATAGCAACACCCGTGGTGGGACACCGAACATCAAGCACAGGAGTAACAGGTGGAGGGGACTTAATTTCCAACAGAAGTGGCCGTCATCCAACATGTGAAAGACGAGAGCAGTAAGAGACCTATAGGAAAGCTATCAGAGTAAGAGAAAGACCCATCTATGGTGGCGCATATCCATCTTCAGTGTTATAGGCCCCGAGAGATCTATCTGGTAAGTGCCGGTATCTGCCGTCACATGAAGGGAAGCCACAACCTGGAAAGACTAAGCCGTGATCTAACCATGAGGAATGGTCTGTGGAGCAGAAGATATTCCACCAGATCACCAGATATTAAGACAACCAATATGTGGACCCAATGGCCACTTAGAAGAAGGCCAGAGTAACATGGTTTATACTCCCTAAAACTACTGGGGGAAACAATCCGTAGAAGTCTGGGAAAAGACCGGACAGGATCAGGCCCCATTAACCCTGATGGCTCCGTATTAACCCCAGAGGCCATGGTTTCTATCCAGATGACAATGTCCAAAGGGACAACAATGTCCATCTTGGAGACTTTTCCTGATTCCTCACCTCCTGTCCCAGGAAGACAGATTGTCTGGGTCTGGTCCGCCTACAATTGATGGCCTGGAGATGGACAGACCCCCCCAATGATGGGAAGAGGGCTTTCAGAGTCAGTGTGAACACGCTTCTGTAATAAAAGAGGTTGTTCACCCCCAAAAAATTCTTTCAAATCATCTGGGGTCAGAAAGTGCCAGAGATCTGTAATTTACTTCTATTAAAAAAAAAAACTCCACTCTTCCAGTTGATGGGAGGAGTAGTACCAGGGAGATCCCAATCACCAAGGCCCCCCCTCCGCCGACCTCCCACCCACCTGCCGCACAGCCGGGGGCTATGGAGTCTGCTGTGCCAGCTTCGTATATGAGTACATCTCTGCTTGGGTGCCCTGACAGATAGGCAGAGCGGGGCTGGAGGGTGCTGGGTATGTAAGCCCATATTGTGTCTGATTTCCTAACAAGGACCGCTTGTCCTTGTTGTAGGACCCCAGTAAAGCCAGCGCTGCATGGTCTGGTGCTTTGTCCTTACTGAGGCAGCTAGAGCTCAGTAGTGTTTAGAGAGGTTACTATGTCCATTATATACTGATTTTTAAGCCACCCTCCCTGACTGCCAGCTCACTGCCGCCCCCTGCATTCTGCCAACTCGGTCCCCCGGATGATGAGAGCTGCTGGGGGTGACATCCGGGACCGTGTCGGCAGTGAGCTGGCAGTCAGGGAGGGTGGCTTAAAAATCAGTATATAATGGACATAGTAACCTCTCTAACCTCTCTGTGCGGCAGGTGTGTGTGGGGGGGGGATGTCGGCTGAGGGGGGGGGGCCTTGTTGAGGGGGATCTCCCTGGTACTACTCTTCCCATCATCTGCTTATACTATGAGCAGATGATGGGAGTAGTAGTAGTATTAGTGTCTATCTGTCCCACTGCACCGAGCAGGGAGGGAGGGGGGAGGTAGTTAGATGCACCAGCACCTCTCTCCCTCCCTGCTTGGTGCCCTCGATCTGGGGAGCAAGTGTACTTGCTCCGCAAATTATTCCGTAAACAGTCCATTAATAAAGTGTAGTGTTTACATTACATTGCATCTTCCATACACTGCATAGGCTTCTACATATACTGCGCCCCCTGCTGGACACTACAAAGGAATTACACCTGATTCGTGACGTCACTTTTTTTAGGGAATTTGAAGCTTCCCTGATAGCCCTATATGTGCATTTCCCATAATTAATGTACATTAGGAATTTGTCTAACATTCCGTAAGTAATGACATATTAAAAAATACTTTTGCCCATACTTCTCCTTTAAGCGATCTTAAAGTTTTTTCTAACGATTTATTGGTCTAAACTAAGGATGAGCGAACCAAACTGGAACGAACCGAATTTGTTACGAACTTTGCAAAAAGTTCAGTTTGTTACCGGACCGAACTTTGAGAAAGTTCGTTACGAATCTGGAAAAAGGAACTTTGTGTCCTATGCCCCGTGTAATCACTTACACCTTTGCTGTCACTGAATGGAAACACC
Organism: Dendropsophus ebraccatus; assembly: GCA_027789725.1. Lineage (NCBI taxonomy): Eukaryota > Metazoa > Chordata > Amphibia > Anura > Hylidae > Dendropsophus > Dendropsophus ebraccatus. The sequence continues at coordinate 135,935,717 of JAQFWZ010000002.1, read as the reverse complement.
CAGTGTCCTTGTTTGCTGTCACTGAATGGAAACACCCAGTGTCCTTGTTTGCTGTCACTGAATGGAAACACACAGTAACCTTGTTTGCTGTCACTGAATGGAAATACACAGTAACCTTGCTTGCTGTCACCAATTTTGGGATGGTTCATATGCTACTTCTATTTCACTATTCGCTCATCACTAGTGCAGTATTATTGCTGGCAATTTTTTTTTCACTATTTTTGCACTTTGATTTTTTTTTACTTTTTTCATTGTAATAGCAACTGCAACTAAAGAAACTACTACACCCTATCAGACTCCCACTATTGTAGCTGCAATTATTCAGCTGTTAGAGCGAGGTTCGTTTTCGTTTCGGTTTCAATGAAGCCGAACTTCGCTGATTTTTATAAAAACCAAATTGTTGCTTCAAAATTGTTAAATGATCGATTGGGCGAATTATCGCTTCGTGTAAAGGGACCATAAAACACATTGATTAAATATAATGAGAGAAATGCAGAGATGGTATAGGTAATCACAGACACCACCTGGACGAAGCAATAATACGGGAAGCCACAGCCGACAGAAAGGAGCAGATAAAGTGCAAGTGCTACAGTTACGTATCCAGCGCTATCTCCAGTAACAAGTTCCAGCACCTGAGCCTGTGACCGCGCGGAGTGTTCAGCTTCCAATGCGTGTGCAAATAAGCAAAGTGCAAAGTATACCTCGCTGTCCGGTCGTCTATGGATCCTCCTCTTCTGGAGGGGAGGGGAGGAGGGGGATTTAGTGTTTAGTACTGGAGTATATTAACTTTTTGGTGGATACCATTTTGTAGGATTTATGTTGAAAGGGTAGCCACACTATATTGCAGACCATATCGGTCTATATAGGATTTCTATCTTTTCAATCCTCTCCTGGTTTTGGTTGCAAAATACTGAGCGATAATACATCAGCAGATTGAGTCTAATCCCTTGGAGGAGGAAGTACTGACTGCTCTCTTTGGATGTGGGCCAGAGCCTTAAAGTGTAACTGTCATTTAAAGGAGAAGTCCAGGCCCATTTGTTTAGCAAGTGCTAGGGAGGATAAAATATATAACGCTCCAGCGCTGGTGGCTGCATACCACCGATCCTGTCCCCGCGTCCCCCGGCCACTTCCTGGTCTGAGCGCGGACCTGGGTAGTGACGTGTGAGGTACCCTTAGTGGGATCTCACTATGGCTGCTGACTTTCTGAGCGGACCTCATACGTCACGACCCGGCTCCCCGCCCAGACCAGGAATCAGCCAGGGGCCGGGGACCAGAGAGGCGGTATGGAGTATGCTCATCACCATGGACTATGCTCATTACACATTATACTCATCATGGACTATGCTCATTATGGACTGTGATCATCATAGACTATCAACATGGACTACGCTCATCATGGACTGTGCTCATCATGGACTGTACTCATCATAGCCTATGCTCATCATGGACTGTGCTCATTATGGACTGTGATCATCATAGACTATGCTCATCATGGACTGTGCTCATCATAGATTATCATCATAGACTGTGCTCATCATGGACTGTGCTCATTATGGACTGTGATCATCATGGACTGTGCTCATCATGGACTGTGATCATCATAGACTATGCTCATCATGGAATGTGCTCATTATAGACTGTGATCGCCATGGACTATGCTCATCATGGACTATGCTCATCATGGACTATGCTCATCATGGACTGTGCTCATCATAGATTATCAACATGGACTGTGATCACCATGGACTGTACTTATTACAGATTGTGCTAATCATGGACTGTGATTAGAGATGAGCGAACCGGTTCACCCAGTATGGGATACGGTTCGGATTTTCCCAAAAATCAGAGTCCGATCAGATTTGTTTTCTTGGAAATCCGCTCCGATTTTTTTTTCCTTACCTTCTAAAATGGCAGCCGCCATTCTAGAAAGCAGGAAGTGTTTCGGGCGGGAAAATCGCTTTCCCATGATGCCCGGAACACATCCAATCAGCAGGGATCTTGAACTAGCCCACCCCCTGTGTGACGTCGGTATAGCTTTAAAAGGAGTGGTCACATGACCGCACCACGCAGTGTGTAGAGGGAGAGGGAGAGAGAGGAAGCAAGCTGCTGTTGTGTACTACAGACTACTGAGGAGATATTGTGGGAAAGGAAAGGAAAGATTAGGAAAGCGGAGAGGAGAAACATCTAGTGATGGAGAGAGAAATATAGAGAGGGCGAAAGATAGATAGATTAGGCATAGGACAGCAAAGGGTGCACGGAACCAAAACGTGCTGTACAGATATACAAGTCCTATATTTCTGATCCTGAGAGACTAAAATACCTGGTTCAGGTGTACAGCATTGTATCTTTAAAAAAGTGCTATATATATATATATATATATATATATATATATATATACCCAATTTCCATACTTGGACCCTTCTGATCGAATCAGGTGTATAGCATTGTATCTTAAAAAAAGTGCTATATACCCAATTGTTGACTACTGCTGCTCCTGCCTGGCCTCCATGTTGGCTACTGCTGCTCCTGCCTGCCCTCCATGTCGACTACTGCTGCTCTTGTACTGGCCTCAAATGACTATTGCTGGACCTCCACTGGCCTCCAATGACTACTGCTGCTCCTTCACTGTATTTGTGACCTTTTTCCCGCATAGACCCTGTAATGGTGAGTTTCCTGCATAGACCCTGTAACGGTGAATTTCCCCCATAGACCCTGTAATGGTGAGTTTCCTGCATAGACCCTGTAATGGTTGTTTCCTGCATAGACCCTGTAATGGTGAATTTCCTGCATAGACCCTGTAATGGTGAGTTTCCTGCATAGACCCTGTAATGGTGAGTTTCCTGCATAGACCCTGTAATGGTGAGTTTCCGGCATAGACCCTGTAATGGTGAGTTTCCTGTATAGACCCTGTAATGGTGAGTTTCCCCCATAGACCCTGTAATGGTGAGTTTCCCCCATAGACCCTGTAATGGTGAGTTTCCTGCATAGACCCTGTAATGGTGAGTTTCCTGCATAGACCCTGTAATGGTGAGTTTCCTGCATAGACCCTGTAATAGTGAGTTTCCTGCATAGACCCTGTAATGGTGAGTTTCCTGCATAGACCCTGTAATAGTGAGTTTCCTGCATAGATCCTGTAATGGTGAGTTTCCTCCATAGACCCTGTAATGGTGAGTTTCCTGCATAGATCCTGTAATGGTGAGTTTCCTGCATAGACCCTGTAATGGTGAGTTTCCTGCATAGACCCTGTAATGGTGAGTTTCCTGCATAGACCCTGTAATGGTGAGTTTCCTGCATAGACCCTGTAATGGTGAGTTTCCTGCATAGACCCTGTAATAGTGAGTTTCCTGCATAGATCCTGTAATGGTGAGTTTCCTCCATAGACCCTGTAATGGTGAGTTTCCTGCATAGATCCTGTAATGGTGAATATTGAAGTCTAAAAAAAAAATTGACTTTGAGATATCGAAAAGATAAATATGTTACTGACATTTAGAGCCCTAAATTCAACCAAATACACTACCCCCGTATCACATAGATGCTTTACACTATAAAATCCAAAGAAATCCGAAAGTCCGATTGGACCGAACGTTTGAAAAGTTTGCTCATCTCTAACTGTGATCACCATGGACTATACTTATCCAGGGCCGTATTAACAGCTGCTGCTGCCCTAGGCACTAAACCTGAAGACGCCCCATCTTAGGAAGCGTGGTTTTGGCCACATGCATTTCTTTACACGTAAAAACATTGTCTGAATCACATTTTCATGGTTTTTAACTGCTTAAAACATACATTTCCACATTGAATCAACGATTAGAGCTGTCTGTATATTGTCTGATGGAATTCTCAGCACAGGATTGGTAGATTGGTAGGTAATAGCTCCCGGCGTCACAGCCATACCAGACCTGATCATACCTCCCCCCCTACTACCCTCAAAAAGTCACCAGATTTACTGGCAAGTCTGAGCGGGAGGTGGGAGACTAAAAAAATAAAAACAATAAAAAAAAGTTGTTTTTTCCCCCTGCTCCCCGATGCTGCCCCCTGCAAAGTGCTGCCCTAGGCTCCGGACCACGGGTGCCTAGTGGTAAGTATGGCCCTGTAACTTATCACAGACTCTACTCATCATGGACACTCACCTTGTATTTTCACAGTGGAAGATCCAGAATGTAGCGTGCGGTAAGTGTACGTTATGTGGAGTCCTGGTACTCACTGAGGTCGGAGAGATGATGACCGGATGGAGGAGAGGTGAACACTGAGACGTCTCACCCTCTCACTGCTTCCTGTTCTCCTCCTCAGTCTCAGCTTCTTCTTTTTCTTTGTTTGTGTTTGCCTGTAACATTGCGAATCGACCTTCACCCTTATCCATGGTGCTCTGACTCTTCACAGGCCTTTTATTGTCTCCATATATACCCGACCATGTGGCTATGCTTCTCCACAGTCACACAACACCAAAATACCAAAATACCACCGCAAATAAAACAACAGAACTAGGTAGTAAATAATCCTGGGCCGGTTCCCAATGTTTCTGCATCTGATGGACTACTGTGTGAACTGATAGTCCCCTATAGACTACTGTATATAATATGTGTGTGCTGATAGTCCCCTATAGGCTACTGTATATATGTGTGTGCACTGATAGTCCCCTATAGGCTACTGTATATATGTGTGTGCACTGATAGTCCCCTATAGACTACTGTATATAATATGTGTGTGCTGATAGTCCCTATAGGCTACTGTATATATGTGTGTGCACTGATAGTCCCCTATAGACTACTATATATAATATGTGTGTGCTGATAGTCCCCTATAGACTACTGTATAATATGTGTGCACTGATAGTCCCCTATAGACTACTATATATAATATGTGTGTGCTGATAGTCCCCTATAGACTACTGTATAATATGTGTGTGCTGATAGTCCCCTATAGACTACTATATATAATATGTGTGTGCTGATAGTCCCCTATAGACTACTGTATATAATATGTGTGTGCTGATAGTCCCTATAGACTACTGTATATAATATGTGTGTGCTGATAGTCCCCTATAGACTACTGTATATAATATGTGTGTGCTGATAGTCCCCTATAGACTATTGTATATATGTGTGTGCTGATAGTCCCCTATAGACTATTGTATATATGTGTGTGCTGATAGTCCCCTATAGACTATTGTATATATGTGTGTGCGCTGATAGTCCCCTATAGACTACTGTATATAATATGTGTGGGTGCTGATAGTCCCCTATAGATTACTGTATATATGTGTGTGCTGATAGTCCCCTATAGACTACTGTATATAATATGTGTGTGTGCTGATAGTCCCCTATAGATTACTGTATATATGTGTGTGCTGATAGTCCCCTATAGACTACTGTATATATGTGTGTGCACTGATAGTCCCTTATAGACTAAATGTATATAATATATGTGTGCTGATAGTCCCCTATAGACTATTGTATAATATGTGTGTGCTGATAGTCCTCTATATACTACTGTATAATATGTGTATTGTATCAAAGTCGCTCTCAAAGGGCCGGTATAGAATTCGCTCTTAAAGGGACAATACCACATTAACTCTTAAATAGAAGGACAATAAAGTCGCTCTTAAAGGGGTGGTGTCACATTCACTCTTAAAGTGCCAGTACCGAGTTTGTGCTTGATGGGCCAGTACCAAATTTGCTTTTAGGGTGCGTTCACACCTACCGGATCCGCAGCGGATTTTCATGCTGCGAGTTTGCAGCAAAATCAGCTGCGGATCCTGTACTGTGAAGCTCAATGGGTCCAATACATGCAGCGGATCCGCTGCCTGCATGGGACCCGGCCCCTTTAACCCCTGCGCCGCCACCCCCGGCCGCCCGCAGCTTACAGCCCCAGCCCCCCCGCACGCCCGATCGCAGCCCCGGACCCGAGCATACATCACCTGCTCGGGCCGTGGCTGTGTGATGCTCCGGGCTCCCCTGCACAGCAGCACTGATGCTGATGGGCAGCGAGGGAAGCCGGGAGCATCACACAGCCACGGCCCGAGCAGGTGATGTATGCTAAGGGCCCGGGCTGCGAGGTGGCTGGGGCGGCGATCGGGCGTGTTGGCGGTGCAGGGGGTTTAAGGGGGCTGGGGCTGTAAGCTGCGGGCGGCCGGCGGTGGCGCAGGGTTTAAAGGGGCTGGGTCCCATGCAGGCAGCGGATCCGCTGCGTGTATGGGACCCATTGAGCTTCACAGTACAGAATCTGCAGCTGATTTCGCTGCAAACTCGCAGCATGAAAATCCGCTGCGGATCCGGTAGGTGTGAACGCACCCTTAAAGGTCTAAAACGGAATTCGCTCTTAAAGGGCCAGTACTGAATTTGCTCTTAAAGGAGCAGTACTGAATTCACTCTTAAAGGGCCAGTACTGAATTTGCTCTTAAAGGAGCAGTACTGAATTTACTTTTAAAGGGCCAGTACTGAATTTGCTCTTAATGGAGCAG